>CM018901.1:17097846-17100346 GCA_009663005.1 Actinidia chinensis
CCCAATAATAGATACATGTAACAAATGTAATTTCAACAATTCAAGCCAATCCTAAGGTTCCAATTACCCAAAATAATTAACATTTCTCATTTAAAGTATACAAGACATCCAATGAAGCTAAATCCGAAAGAAATCTTCCAAAAATGGACCCGAACACATCAAGTCAAGCCGGGTCCCTTTGCCTATCTTTTTTCCCTGAAATTGTTTTATTTGTTTGATTAGCAACGACGGCTTAGTAGATAATATTGTAAAAATTCATACTATCTATCTCTAAAATCAAATGTAGATGAAATGAAGTGCAATATGATGCCACCAGGCAATGTAACTAGCCAAACAGCTTAAATGCATAGGGCCAATCCATTACCACACTCTCACAGCCGAATATGGGCCACCCACACAAGGAGCGTAGATAAAACAAATCCCTGGGAGCTAACCGAGTTAAAGTTTGAGTGAATGTTTATTAAGGACCATCCGCCCTTCCCACACCCACCCCACATTCCGAATTTTCAACCTTGTACCGCCTCCCTAGGGGGTAAACTTCCATCATTATATCCCGCCCCATTGTCATGTAAAAGCCGCCAAGCACAATGAATGCGTAATGGCCAGTCTCAATGCCATAGACAATATTCATGCTTTAAAGCCTATATATATATCAAATGAACATATATATTAAAGTTTCACAATAATCAACATTTTCATTTAACAATTTAGTACTACCAAATCACAAAAAAAAAATCCCTAACCTATCCTATGCCTTCACAGGGCCAAATTTCTACATAAAACTAACACCCAAAGTTGGATTAAACACTCACACATGTAAGTTCAATTTTTAATGTCATTTTTCATTCTCACAAACACTTTACAAACACTTAGTAATGCATTATTAAAACTATACTAATGTTTTGCCTAACCTAAAAATTTCTAGGGTTTCCCTAAATATCAAATAAAATATTCATGTAATTTATCCTAACAATGATTTCATCTCCACTTCAAGAAAATTAAAGATTCTAGGGCATTACACAAATACTGATTTTGCCTAATATCTAATATTTTTTTTCTAGGTTCATTAGTAACTCAACTATCCAAAATGTTATACTAACAACTAATCACATTTCTAATCATAAATAATAAAGATGATAGGGCCTTAATGCAATATTAACTACCTCTTGAGAATAACTAGAATTTTTTTGAAAAACGGAGACGCCAAACGGAGACCTATCGGAATTCCGATCGGTTGAAATCGAAGAGCTCGAGAGATGAACAACTTTCGTGCTTTGGCCGAAGGTCGGATGTCGTCCGGAAAGTGGGCGGAATCGCCGTTCTTGGTCGGAGCTTTTTTGTGGTTTCACATTGACATGAAGAAACAAAAGGAAATAAGAAAAAAGATGAAAAGGAAAAAGTGAGGGAAAGTGTACGTGGGTTTTTTGGTCTTGGAAAACGTAATGTATGTTGGAAATGCTTCAAGGATTTTCCTAAGGTGTAATCACACACACAAATACTTGTACATCTTCACTTATCGCCAATGGGCCCAACATATATATGTATATAGGCCCAAATAGCCCACAAGCCCAATGTTAACAAAACAAAACAAAAAGTATATAAATTATTATATGGTCCATAGCCAAATAACATATAATGAAATGGATATTTGTGGTCCAATTCCAAAAAAATAACATCCAAACCCCAAAATAAATTACCAAACACTAGGTGAGAATAACGTTATCTAGTCCTAACAATCTCTTCTTCTCCAGTTGATCTTCGCGCCATGTGCTATCCAAAGCACTCTCACTATAGCAATTTCCTTGCCCCCGTAGGACGTGATTTTTTTCGATTCTATAATCCGAATCGTTTTTCTCCTCGTAAGACGCACTTGCTCAAGAGCCAACGCTGTCCAATCTAAAACATGTGAAGGATCCCGGGTTGTACTCCTAAGCATATACACGTTGAACACAGGGTGAACACCCAAAGTTGAGGTGGGAGGGCCAAACGATAGGCTACCTCACCAACCTTGTCCAATCGGGGAACGGTCAATAACACGTGATGCTTCCCGCTCTTCCCCAAACGCATCAAGCCTCGACGGTGAAGATCTTGAGAAACACTTGTCCCCCACACTAAAAGACAAGGGTCGTCTGCGACGATCGGCAGTAACATTTTTGACGACTCTGATCAGTAACTATCTCTTCCTGATAACTTGATCTTCTCGGTAGTCTCTTGGACTAAGTCGGGACCAAAAGCGAATGCTTCTCCAACTTCATCCAACCACCACGGTGATCACAAGGTCGGCCGTACAAGGCCTCAAACGTGCCATCTGAATGCTGCCTGATAACTGTTGTGTAAAGGCGAACTCCACCAATGGAGAGGTGATCTTCCAATTGCCTTTGAATCCATGACATAAGTTCGTAACAGTCCCTCCTCAAGTCTGACCGTCCTGTTTGTGGAGGAAATGCGGTGCTAGCAAAAGCTGAGTACCATGGTTGCCTAAGGCTCTGCCAAAAGTGCA
>CM018901.1:17205346-17207846 GCA_009663005.1 Actinidia chinensis
GCCATTTTTAAGGGCCAAATAGAAAATTTAGTCAAACTATAAGGACTAATGATGGTAAAATTATCCTCTAGAAAGGTTATGCTTAAGCTTAACGTTTTCACTTTTAATCTAATTAAAATTGTAAGTTTGTAAGGAAATTGAATTTGTAAGGACCAACATTGAAATTTGATAAAACTACAAAGACCAATGATGAAATTTACCCCATGTTTTTTTTTTCTCCCTAAAACACCAGGTTTTTTTTATGTCACTTAAAAGATGCAAAAAAATATTGCAACAGTGATACCACATCATCATTGTCACGTAGTATCACAATTCAATTACAAATTGCTATGTTAAAATAAATATTGACATGATAGTTGTTGATTTTTTAAAATAGATATTTGCATTTACCACCACTTAGGTTTTCTTATCCCAAGTTTTCTTATCCTATTTGTAGGTTTATTATATCACGTTATCAGTGTCAATTGCATTGAAGATTTACTCATATATAAGAAGGCGCATGCAACATGGCTAAGATCACCTCTCTTCTTCAAACCCTTTTGTTGAGTCAATCAACAAGGTGAATCACCTCTTTGCGCATATTGCCTTTTTAGAAGAAAGGGAATTAGGGATGTCCAAAGAATCGGTGAACCATGAACCGAAATAGTCCAGACCGAACCAAAGTCGGATCTATGATTTAAATGGTCCAGTTCAGATTCTAAAAATTGAAGAAATGTATTATACAGTCCGGTTTAAATTCCAAAAAATAGAAACATGGTATTGTAGGATAGTAGGGGAAGAAAGAAAATCGAACATAGATGCCGGCAAAAGCTAGCTAGCAGATGTTAGTGGAAAATGCTAATGGTCGAACTTGCGAGACAGGAACAGTGAGAAAGACTAGCCGGAGCTGTTCTGAGACGGCTTTCTGACAGTCAAGTTAGTGACCAGGAATGTAGAGAGCGTATAGCGTGTGATCTGAAATTGTGTACCCATGAGAGAGAAAAAAGCCTGATCTTTTATAGTGTAACTCGGTGCGTGCTTGGACACACCAGCTGTTATATCAGTGAATAGGCGACTGACCCAATCATGCTCCTAAGGCATGGTTGGTAGCTATCCTACCACGTCATTGATATTTGGACCCAGACGTGCGGGTGATAAAGGAAACTTCGACATGCAAGTTACCTTCTGACCCTGATGCCTTGAGATCCCTGCCTATCGTAGTGCAATGACCGAGCTCTGGCGCAAAGACACCTGCCGAACTTGTTATGGAGCGACAGTCCGGCGGCGTTGGCCGGCCTAAAATGATATTGGATATTTTATTCTCCCACAGGTATATAAGAAATGTTTCGTATGATCCCATTGTTTTGGTTCCAAAAAATGTAGAAAGGCTTTGTCGAGCGTGATCAAGCAAGAAAGACTGACCATCCTAATTAAGGCAGATCTATGGCCCCTTCGAGATGGTCTTCACCTAGCAACTTCCATGCACCTTGTTCCCCTTCAAGTGGAAGTAGGTGCCATGGATGTCATTCATTCCTGTTTGAAAACCAACACTTACACCGTCAATATAATTCAGTCATCCATGATTACAAGTTCTTGATGACACGGTTACAGAGTACACAGATTGATTATATATTTCGTGAAAGTAAAAAATGTGTAGATTTACTGGCAGAAGTCGTGGCTAATCTTTATGTTTACTTATGTTTATTAGTGTTCCTTTAATTTATTAACTTAAAAAAAAAACGACCATCCTAATTGAATTTCTAGGATGATGAGAACCGAATTGAGCTTCTGGGCCAAAATGAAAATGAGAGAGAATTGGAGGAAAAAGAGGATGAGAGACAACAGAAGGGGAAAGGGAAAGGGAAAGGGAAAGGAAAAGATCGGATGGTAAAAATGTCATATCAGTGTAATGTGTGTAGCTTCATATATAATTTCTATGGGTGGCATTAGCAGCTGCCATAATAAAAGATTCATATAAAATTTACTATTACAAGAGGCGCAACTTTTTTTTTTCTCCACTAATTTAGCTATTTTGGTTTTGAGTATTTTTGCTTTGGTTTTTGAGTATTCATCATTTGAGAAACTAGCCAAGCCATTTCAATCATTAAATAAAATAACCATTCTCTTCCTTGGGGGTATAAGGGTAAAACAAATCTTTTTCCCTGAAGTGTACACTGCGAGGGGGTGCAAAATAGTATTTCAAGGAATAATTGGGTAGTCAGTGCTATTTCAGAGTTATGCAGGGATGTGAATGTAATTCATCCTAATAAAATTTGTTTGATGAAAGAGTTGAGAAAGAAACCAACAATAAGTTCCTTCGAAAAGGCAAGATGAGGGGATACCAATTGATCATTTGCATAAGCTGAATACTAAGAATGTATCTGCCTGGAATATGAAGAGGTTGGTGAGAATCATTAGGCACGGGGTATTGTCGATGTTGGACGAGCAGATACTAGAGTCATCTACCGGTGATGAGTCTACGACGCAGATTAGAAGTGAATTCGAGGCAAAAATTGCTGCG
>CM018901.1:17212846-17222846 GCA_009663005.1 Actinidia chinensis
AAAAAGCTTCAGGAGAGTGCTACAGAGAGAAAGGGTCGGAACCAGTGTATAAAAACCAATCATCACATGACAAATAGCTACTGTGGAACCAAACCCTGCCGATCCAATTATATGGACCAACATGTTCGAGATGGGTACAATTTAATAGCACTGAATAATTAATTCCCCTGTTGTACCAGACAGAAGAGAGAGAGAGGAGAGGCCAAGTATTGGAGCCACAGCAATCTGTCTTCTGTTAGCTTTGGGGAAGATTACCGAAGCCCTCTCCTCCTCCTACCTCCTCCTCCCTCCTGTTATTAAAAAGAAATGGCTGTAAATTAATCAAAAAGAGACCTTGTGGAAAGATTAGAAAGAGCGGAAAACCCAGACACGGCTATTGTCAAATATTTTAACTAATTATTTTGTTTTACATAATAATTAGTTAAATATTTTTTTTAAATACTACTTTTTATTATTATTTGATCAAAATTTTATATTTTTTCAATTCGTCTTAACAAAAGGGATCAAAAAATGAAATTTTTTTTTAATCAAATTTAGGGGGGAATCTATTAAAGATAAAATTTAGCTCATTTGTCGATTAAAATTTGATCATTTTTAGATTTTTATTGTCAAAATAAATTAAAAAAATATAAAATTTTAATAAAATAATAAAATAAAAATTCACTAAAGACGAAAAGAACTCAGAAAGTAAAGTAGCTAAAATGAGTTAACTTACCAAAGCTTAGTTGAGTCTTACACAATAATAATAAGAAATATATGAATCATATTAATTTTGAGTGTGATATCAGTCGCACTGTAATTAAGTCCATATTATTCGTTCCTATGAATCCAAAGAAAGGAGAAACAAAAAACGAAGAGCAAAGAAAAATGGAATTTTGGAAGTCAAACTATGCAATCTAGTAGTCTGTGTAAAAAAAATATTGTAAAAGCTGTTACAAAGACAAAAAAAATTGTTAATCCGTGTGATTGGAGAGAAAAGAAAAGCTTAGCTTGTGAGATGTGAAATGGTGCGATCTCTTAATTTAAAAAAAAAAAAAGCTTAATTATAGATACACCTCTTAAATTATAACGTTTTATCATTAACACCTCTCAATTAAAAAATCGACCACTTACACCCCTTAACTATTAAAAATTGTCATTAACACCCTTTTCATCTCATTCCGTTAGTTAAGTAGTCAAAAAATAGTCAGTTGACTGATTTTTTTTCAAAATAACCCACACTGTCCCCCCTTCCTACCCTTTTTAACCACTTATAACCGCATATTCCACACATCAACTCCAGATCTTCTCTCACAGACTATCAAACATACCTACGCAACGGCACAATATGAAATGGTAAGAAAAGGATCCCATGAATCTCAAATCCAAACAAAGAAAAGGATCCCAATGCCCAACCATAACCAATCCAATTTCAGGAAGCCGCACCACTGAACCGTCCATCGCACAACCCCACGGTTAGATCGAGCTTCATTATAAATGCAGTGCATAGAGAAAAATATGGCCTTTACTAGCCATTGAAGTGAGAAACTTTAGAAAATACCAACACTAGAGAGAGAGGTTGGAGAAATGGGTCATCTGGGTTTTTTCTGTCTTTGCTTTAAAAAGGAAATACAATACAACAATTGTTCTTCATCATAATGAAAAATCCATTTTCTAGATTTCCAATGTGAAATTCCTTCACTGTAAAGACTTCTTCTTCTTTAGAGACCCCAAAATTCCCCCTTTCTGGCTTTCTAATGATCCATCCTTGGATTTTCAAGATTGTTTTTGGAAGATTTCATCTGGGTTACACTCCACAGGTACAAATCTTAAGGTTATTTATCATTTCTATCTCCTTCAACAACTTAAAATTTTGCTTCACATAGACCAAAATCCCCAAATGGGTGTTTCGAAAATCTCACAGTTTTGCTGTTTAATTCGACAGATATGGAGAGAGAAGAGAGGAATCAGAGACTGTGTAAGCCCCCCAAACCATATTTTTTCCTATAGTGGAGTAATAAGAAAAGACTCAGATGTGTGAGAGTTAGAGACCCACAAATCTCCCATCCATTCACCGGCAAATCGCATCGGAGAAATAGACCTCTCTTCTTCAACCCACTCGCCTCACCAGGTTAAAACAAAGCAAACCCAATTTTCAGGAGAGCAGGAGATGAGAGAGATGAGGCAGAGAAGAGAACAAGAAAACAAAGAGTAGCGAGCAGGAGAGACGAGGGCAGAGAAGAGAGAAATGAGAACGCGTAAATGAGAGAAAGGGAGAGAAAGGGAGAGAGAACGCATAAATTGCACAGATTCCGTTAACGGTGTAAGGGGTTTTGTTATTTTTAATAGTTAAGGGGTGCAAGTGATCGGTTTTTTAATTGAGGGGTGTTAGTGACAAAATGTTATAATTTAAGGAATGTATCTATAGTAAGCCTTTTTGTTGGAGTCAAGTTGTAATTTTACGCTACAATTCTAATTTGTCGACTGATATCTTATCTTCAATTTCCTTTTTCTTGGAAGAAAAAACGGTTTCTTGGAATTGTGATTTTGAGATCAGGGTCTTTAATTTCCCCCGTTGTTGGTTTGTGCTTTGCTTTTGGTTGTAGTGTTACTAGAGCATGGAGTATTGAGAGGAGGAGGAACCACTGGACGAAACAAGGGTAGATGCTGTGAACTAGAGAGGGAAGAAAGGGGGCGCGTGGAATGGATTGTATCCATGCGGCAACACATGTGTGGATCTTTTGGGAGTGAAAGATTATCAGGGCGACCAGTCAGCCCCAAAGAACAGTCCATTTCCATACCAGCACTGTTCTACCCACTCGATCATTCTGTACCAATCACCACCCCACCCCCCCCCTAACTCTCAACAGCTCATCTCTCAAAGAATGTCCAAGGATAACACCCAACACCAGAAGACAATAATACCAATCTCCCTCCCGCTATGAGACATGGACCGATAACCGGCTATTTATGTCTTGGGTCATAAGACTGCCAACATTCGTGATCTTTACACGCTCGGCGTAATTAGGTCCAGGGACAGTTGGTACTACTTACTGTGCACAGAGGTTCCACCGTGTTGAATATGCAGGGTAAATATATCTCCAAGAGGAAGTTGATATCCAAAGAAGATGTGGAGAATGTGAGGAAGGAAATTCAGATATGCTCAGTGGCAGGTACAAGGAATTCGTCACCATAGGGGCGCATATGAGGACTCCTTGTATGTTCATAGTGTCATGGAAACGTTGTGGCGGAGGACAATTGTTGACCAGATCATTCGGACGGGGACGTACATTGAGAGAGAGGCTGACTGAATGACAACAAAAATTATCAATAGGCGTGTGAGGGTGCCATTACTCGGGGTTATGCATAGAGATCTAAAAGCCCGATATTTATTATTGGTTAACAGGGATGATGATTTCTCTCTCAAAGCCACCGAACTTCGGAGTTTCAGTTTTCTTCAAGGCCAGGAATAGTTGGTTTGGGAGGAAAGTAGCTTCTCTTCATTATTCTTGCACATTCACTAAATCAATTGAAAGCATATGGATTAAGAAAATTACAATTTTCTTCTGCATTTTCCAAGTATTTAAATATCTTTTTGTTAGACGATAAACGGCAACTTGTAGGGCCTGTTGAATTTGGTTGTGATGCCTGTCAAATGGCTAACAGCAAGCATGCCCTTTTTGGTGAGGAATTGTCGTTGCTCTGGTTAAGTATTTGAGTCACATCATGCTATCCTGAGTATTATAGAAACAATGAACTATTCATTCCTTTGAGATTTTCACGTATAGTTTCCGAACCAAAAAATGATGGACAAACTTAGGTCAGTTTTAATTTTATTTTCTTTTATAAAGACAAAATAAAAATACTCATGGTAATACCTGTTACTAAAAGGCAGGTTTTCACTGATGTAGTTGGAAGTCCATATTATGTTGCTCCTGAGTCCCTTTGAAGCATTGGGCCTGAAGCAGATGTCTGGGCCAGCAGAGGAGTCATACTATTATATAATGCTAAGTGGTGGCGACCCTTTTGGGCAGGTGAGGTTTACCTTTTATACACCAGACATGATGGAGCAGCACGAATGTTCGATTTCTGTATGTATGTGACTACAAGGTTATTCTATTTGGAATTTCAGAAACAAAACAGGGGATATTTTTTGGGATGCAGTCTTAGAGGGGACACATTGACTTGATTCGACCCTGGCCCCTCATATCTGACAGTGCTAAGGATCTAATTTCAGCAAAGGCTGATGCTCTCGCCTTCAGATCGATTAACTGCTCATGACGTATTGTGTATGTCTACCTTCCTCCTGATTTATCTAGCTATATTTTGCCTCTCTAATTGGACGGATGATGGAAGAGTGGATAACTTCTGGTGATTGCCTCTCAATATTTGGATATAAAACGGGTCCAAACACGATCATTGATTGTGTAACCATGTTATGGTACTGCGTGCAAGATGCTTGACTACTACAATAATTGTGTCAAGGCCCAGGTTCGCATTTTCAGGAGCCTATTATTGACGGTGATCCTGTAGGGTAATGAAAGCGCAAGGATCAATAATTACTTTAAGTTGATACGTGGGTGACACATGTTTGGAAAATTTTGATTGAGGAATTTCGAACAAAAAGAAGGTATTTTGCTACATTACTTTCTTCCTTTTAAACTTGTTCCATAACTCGATCAAAAGGAAAATTTTCTCTTAGAAAAAATGTTTCACTTAATTGTATCTTATTACATTCTCTTAGGCTTTAGGATTACCGTGTTGTTTGACACCCTCTAGGCTGTTAAATTATGTTGAAAGTGTTTGGGAGGTACCTGGAAATATTTTCTCTTGAGGGATCATTCTTATGTGGAAGCGGTATGGTGTCTTTTTTTCAACCCCTTATTGGTGGTTGATGTAATCATGATCAGAGGGAGTTATGTTTCTTAATCCTATAGGTTCCATCCTGGTATGTGAAAAGGAGTTGCTCCTGATAAGAGTGGTGGCCTTTGACGAACTTAAAGCTAGTTAAGGAAAGATATGGCTTACCTTAAAGGACACTGAGCTAAGTGACCCAAGGATGCGGAAGACGATGGTTTACCAAGTATACTAGTGTATTTCTTTGTGTAGGTTTTTTAAATGGCGTGCATTGTTTTTTCCCTCTTTTGTTACTTTTTTACTTGGATGGTGCCCCCTTAGCATCGTTTTTAATTTAAATCCTGCTTACTTATTCGGGAAAAAAATAATGCATAACCTTGCATTAGGAAGTGTGGAAACTGTAACCTTTTATTTTGATTTCTCCAATAAGATTTAAAGTTGGTACACTGACAGTAACAAGTTTGATGATGTCGACAAGGTAGTTGAAAGATGCAACAGTGAGAACTTACTGAGAAGTATAAGTTATTCTGGTTGCAATCATTGGTTGTTTCTTGTTTTATGATAGTTTGATGCAATCATATATCTAATCAGCAATGTAATCGATAATTTCATATGGAATAAGTCCTATTTTTGTGAAAAAAGTCCTATTTATAGCCATAAATCATGTTACATTGTTATTAATCATGACATTTTCTTTGAAATATTTATCAATACAATGCAGAACAAATCAAGAAATTTCATTCGTAAATTTATGCACTAAACTTACATGAAGAGAATGATAATCGAGAGGGGTACTATATGAATGCTCGTATGGATTAAGGTTACCAAGAAGGTATGGTAGAACCTGGTTAATAGTGTAAGTAGCGGTGAGAGCAGTTTCTCCAAAAAACTTCTCGGGACAGCCAAATGAAATTAGCAGGGCATGAGTAGTATCAAGCAAATGGCAGTGTTTACATTCTGCTCACCTATTCTGTTGAGAGGTATCAGGGCAAGAACAGTGGGGAAGAGTGCCTTGTACTCGTAGAAAGGTAAGAAAGGAAGTATCATAGTATTCTTGAGCATTGTCTGAGCGAAAGACCTTGATATCATGAGAAAATTGGGTTTTGATCATCCGAACAAAGTCATAGTAGGTTTGTTGTAATTGGAATCAATTCTTTAAGAGGTAAAGCCAAGTATATTGAGAAAAATTATCTACAAATATAACAAAATACTAGGAACCTCCCGTAGTAGAAATGGGAGAAGGCCCCAAAATATCAGAATGAATTCATTCAAAAGAAGCAGAAGAGACAGAAGTATTTTTATTAAAAGATAAAACAGGTTGTTTGGCGAGCTGACAGAATTGACAAACAAGGTGTTCATTAAGAATAGGATCTAAGACACCTTTAGATACAAGAAAGCGTAACTGACCTAATGACACATGACCTAAATGAGAGTGCCAAATACCGAAAGTTGGTGATGAAGAAGATGCAGAAGTGGTGGCAGCAGTAGGGATAGGAAGGTGAAGATGCACGAGCTGAAATAGTCGATAACGTCTACGGCCTATCCCAAGAGTCTGACTCGTCCGCAGATCCTGCACAACACAACCAATAGAGGAGAAAAGAATAGTAAGACCAAGATTAGAGCAAGTTTACGGATATAGTAGATATGGGGAAGCTACAGAGCAGAAGTGAAGACATGCCCAACATGATTAACCGTCATAGAAGATCCATTAGCAGTATAAATAACAAGAAATGAAGACTCAGAGGATTTAGAGGAGAAGATAAATAAATTAGAGGAGAAGATACACCCAGAGTCAAAGTACCATGGGGATATACCTGAAGAGGTAGACAAGACAGTAGAGGAATTATCGGAAGCTAACAGAATTTGCTGAACAAAAGCAAGAAGATCACTAACATCGATCAGTGTAGGAGAGGCGAAAGCAGTAGAGGAAACACCAGTAGTAGCAGCAGTGGACTGAGGATGAGTATCTCGGCAGGTAGGGTTTTTGGGACAGTCAGACTTATAATGACCAAGACCTCACTGGCGACAATGCTGGCAAGCCCGAACATGACAAGTAAGCAAGCGATGATCAATAGTATGACAGAAGGTGCACTCATTATGTCGAAAGTCCGAACTAGAGGACTAAGCACCATAGGTTGAAAAACCTCGAGAAACACCAGAGGAGCCACGACCTTTAGAACTAAGAGTAGGGGTAGTAAGAGTAGTGTCCACATGAGAAGTCAAATCAGGCCAAGACGAGTCTCCTCATATAAGAGCTCAGAGATAGCTTGCTTTAGTGTAGGAAGCGGAATGCGACGAAGGAGAGAGGCTCGAACCGGCTCATATGCATCATAGAACCCCATGAGAAACAGAATTAGATGTTGCTGATCTCGATAGGTGGCAAACAAAGCAGCATCAACAGCACTGACCCACGTAGGCTCGAACGGAGTCAGCTAGTCCCATATAGAATAAATCTGAGGTAAGAAGGCACTGATAGACTGTCCAAGTTCCTGTCTCTGTTGACATAAAGAAGTCAGAAGTTGATACTAACAAGCCAGATTAACAGTAGTATATCTAGTGGCCAGAAAATCCCAGATGACATGAGCAGTATCAAATCTACCAAACTATAGGCTAATTGAAGGAATAGAAGTGTTACAAATCCAAATGATAATTTGATGATTCTTACTATCCCACTCTTCAAGCCGCTCAATGTACTCAGTAGGTGTCTCAGCAACACTCTGAATTGGTGTCTCAATATCTCTAGTGACATAACGCCAAAGTTTCCTTCCCTTGAGGAAACTAGATATCGCCTGAGACCATGGTATATAATTGGGACCTTTCAGAGTGATAACAATAGGTCTAGAAGCCTCAGATCGATCCATAATGTCCAAAATCGTAGAAAAAATAATAGAAAAATGGTGCAAAAATAACAACTACAGTAGTAACAAAATAGAAATAACAAAAACTAAGTGTAAAAACAGAATCAAAAAGCCTAAATTACTCAAGGACATGAACTTGGAAGCTAGAAGATGAAGAGGTGCGTGATGCTGACGTGGCAGCTGATTAGGCAAAGAGTCAGCAGCGTGTGGGAGAGCGCGCGTGGAAGAGCTGACGTCACTAGGGCTAGCTGACGTCACAGAAGGCTGCGCGTGGTAGCTCGCTGAGAGTAGATCTAACGCGCCTGTTTCAGGCGGCGCATGGGGGTGCGTGGGGAGGTGTATGACAGCGTTCTCGACTTGGCTGAACTCAAAATACAACGAGGAACACAGTGGTGTGTTCAAATCTCAGATCCAAACAGATTTTCAATTGGCCGAATACAGAAGAAAGGAGAAAAAGATAAAGAAAATCAGAGGTAGAGAATCAAGGCTCTGATACCATGTTAGAATAATGAATATATATATATATATATATATATATATATATGTATAGGAATTTATTGTTTTCTTGACACAAGTTAGAATAGAAAAATAGGAATAAACTTTTGTACTATATGGCTAATGTGTTCTTAAGAGCTAAAACTGTTCATGTATTGAATACAAAGGTTGAAACTCAAAAGGACAATGTTGCATCTTTCCTATGTTTTTAGGAGCTAATCAGATATTAGTGGAAAATTTTGTATTATCATTTAGGAAGACCGTGTTTACCTCTGTCCAAAGATTTGGTTGTCAAATTTATGTGACCTCATATACTTGCGCATCTACAGGTTGTATAACAAAGCAAGGAGAGGAGGTTTGGTAGTAGAGCTTCTAGAAAGATTTTTTTGGATGCTCTGATGATAGATTACCCAATGTCACATGAGATTTTGAATTCGGGGTTTTAGGGTTGAGCATTCTTCAATATTACTTTAAGTTGCTGTTAACTAAAAAAGTGTGTGTAGTAGACTTCAACAAATCGTGATACAGCTACGTATGCTGCTAAATTATTTTTCTGGTGTATTTCGTTATTTGTGGTTATTTTTAACTGATATGCAGATCTTTTCTTGCGTGAGATTGTGTATTGATGACTCGGATCTTAATATTATTACCATCCCACTCTTTTTTGGTTGCGTGGATTAGTTTGTCACCTTTGAAGTTCAAAATAAATGAGTTGGTGGTGCAACTCAAGATGGGAAAATTGCGAGACTACATGCGAAAGTTTATTAACCAGGGTCATCATTAGAGTCATGAAATAACCAAAAAAAAAAAGAAGAGATAAAGAGGCATGTTTGAAATATCAAAAAAAAAAAGAAGGGATAAAGAGGCATGTTTCAGGCATCGGTCAGAGGGGTTACCATGCATGTATCATGAACAACTATTTCTATTAAAACGGGCAATGATTTACACATTTAAACCAATACATCCACGGAAATAATGTTGATGTGAGGAAGCCAAGGTGGCAGGGTTTCAATGTTTGGAGAAATGTATTTGGATCTCGTCATCATGGTGAACCTAACTTGAATGATTTAAACTTCGATATTCTTCAAAACAAAGAAAATACAAGAATCAAACACTTCAGAATATCACGTTTGTTATTGCCAGAGAGAGAGAAAGGAATACAATCAGACATTCAAGAATATGGTGCGCACACAATCCTAATAGCGAATTGTAAACAATGTTGAGATGAGAAGGTAAGATAACAAATTTATTTCCCCTACAACCGTAGCATAAAATCTGCAAATCATTGTCGTACATAGTATGCTCTTTCACTCAAAGCATTATACAACATTTTTTAACATCATTACTACTTCTTTAGTTAGAAGCAGAACTAAATTGTTGTTGCATGGTAAGAGTAACATCTCTTGTAAGCAAATGCTTCATAGTAATGTTAACTTAGTTAAAGTAGATGATAAATATAGCATTTTTGTAAGTAATGTTATTCTTACCATATGCTTTGAGTTTTTCCATAGCCGTTTATTTTTTTTCTCCTTCTCCGTTCTTTTTGGGTGTGTCTCAGCAAATGTCTCCAAACCTCCGACTTCACCTTTTCAAAGAGTAGACTCACTTCCAAAAAGACAGTAAAATTGAACACCATGCTTCCACCTTACAAAATGGTTCAGATTCTTTTGAATTGTCAACATGGATATTGAATTTCGATTTGCAAAAACCGTTGGGCTTGGTAAAGGTAGTCTCGACCCTGTCACAACTAGAAGGAAAATAATAAGCCCTCCACACACTCTTTCTCTATTGACATCACAATGTTCCATTTC
>CM018901.1:17267318-17272318 GCA_009663005.1 Actinidia chinensis
CCCTAAACCCTAAACCCTAAACCCTAAAACCCTGACCCTGACCCTGACCCTGACCCTGACCCTGACCCCTAACCCCTAACCCTAAACCCCTAAACCCTAAACCCTAAACCCTAAACCCTAAACCCTAAACCTGAACCGAACTGAAACCCAAAATCCAAAATCGTAAACCTTAAACCGTATACTCGAAACCCTAGACTTCTAACACCATAACCCTAAACCCTACACCATAAACCATAAACACTAACCCCTAATGCCCTAAACTCGTACCTAAATCCAAATCCCAAATCCCTAAACCATAACCCCTAAACCCTTGACCCCAGACCCTAACCCCTGAAGTCATAAAACCCAAAACTTGAAACCCAAAACCCAAACCCTAAATCGTAAACCTTAAACTCAAAATCCTAAAACTTAAACCCAAAACCCTAAAAACCGAATCTTCGAACCCCACCCCCCGAAACCTGAAACCCAAAATCGTAAATACTAACCCGAAACCTAAAAAATATCCCCTTAAAAACTAACCTCTTAACCCGAAACCTTAAAACTTAAATCCTAAACTCTTAAACCCTAATCCCTAAACTTTCTTCCTCCATATATAATTTGTTTAACTTCATTTGCTTCTTCCAACTCTCATTCAGGATTCTAGTTATCGATTTGGTTGGGATTTGGGTTTATACAATATAAATCTTGATGGGGAGTCATTTCATATGATTCAATCTGATTCAATTCACAGATAAAAAACTCTATTGGAACTCTAATCGATCAGATAGGCCAATAAATGGATTCAAAGGCTAATTTGGCAAGGAATACAATAATGACCGACATGAGTTAGTTATTTTTCGCTTAATCAAGTGATACTATATGTGGATGAGAAAAAAACTTAATACACATTAATTCAATTTGACAACTTTTTATTTGTATCTTAGAATTGAGCAAAGATTTCAATAACCATATCGGATTTTGAAATTTGTTTTCTTGTTTTGTTTTTCGATGAGGGAACTATCCAATGCTTGATATATTTTTCTCAGCACTAGAAAACTACTTCGGTATAAAGAAAGGTTTGGTTCACAGATTTGGGAATATGAAAAATGATGAATTTTTAATTTCTCATATCTGCGGATTTGCTAATATACACTTTCAAATTTGTGAATCATATTCTTAATAATCTTAATGTGTAACGCATAATGCATAAAGGGTAGTGTCTTATGTATAGATGAGTAATTTTTTGTTTTAAATTGTCATGCATTGCACGAGTTAAATGATAGTAACAAATATTTGAAATTGACTTGAATGAGATTCCTAATGAAAGAAAGATTCAGTAAATTGAAGGAAATGCATTACAATTAATTTAATGCAATGATAAGGCCTTCTTAAGCATGCCTTTGGAATCTGGTTGGAAACAATTTTTGCCTTTAAATTTGTTGTTGAAAGATTTGAGCTTAATCTAATGCCTATAAATAGGGGGGGAAAACTAAGGCGAAAAAAATCTTCTCATACTTTTAGTTCATTATTATTTGTATATGCATTTGTTTTTATATATTGATATTTATTTACCATATAGAATCTCTACACATGTTTTTGTACATTAAAGACAATTATTTTCTATTTTTAAGATGAAAGTAATTTTCCATGCGATTAATATTTTGCCTTTTCTTTTCTCTATATCAGTATTTTAATTTAGGTCCCGTTTGGATTGACTACAACTCCTCACTTTTAAGTAAAACAAAAACTAGAAAAAAAACAAAAAATATATATTAATTATATCCCTAACAATCTAGCTCATTTTGCTTACAAATTTTAACTAATATGGTTAAAACGTACTCACAAAAGTAGATTAAAATGGGTATTTTCGAATTTAAATTGGAGCATGAGTAACTTGGGTTGCCTATCTAATGAAAGGAACAGAAGAAATAATGCAAAATATTATTAATCGTTTAACCAGCATTTTTGTAAAACAACTTAAATTTTATAATTTTAATTTTAACAAATTGAATAGTTTTAATTCTGTAACAATTTAAATCATTCGTATTTCTCACTCAAAATATACTGAAATCACATCGTATAGGATTTCTTTTTTTAGATCCCTAATTGACATTTCTCATAAAAATTTAGTTTCTTTAAATAAATACAAAATTTAAATTCTATAATTGTCTTGTTAATTGATTCGACGAGTGTTAGCACTATAAAAAGTCATTTTTAAGTAATTTTTGGCAAGAACCAACTGCCCTAGTAGATAAAGATTAACAGATTATTTAAATTTTTATCGAATTAAAATTACTTGATTAATTTTGTTATAATTAAAACTCTCATATTAAACCCTGAATTTTTTATTTTTTTATTTTTGTAATTTTCCCTAAAGTTTAAATCCAAACAGTAATTTTGGGTAAATAGATTTGGATTCGCGTAATGTAGCACAAGCCATTCATTGTGCGGTGATGAGGATTGGGGTGGCCCACTGAAGGTTATATTTTTGTATCCTTCTCACCGTTTGGTAGCGTGTAGGGTTTTAAAATCCGTTCACGAAAAATTTCTGCTTCGGTACGGTGAAACCCTCCATTTTTTTTGATCCAAAGCGTGGGGAGCTTAATTAAAGGCATTACCAGCAGGTTTTGGTCTCATCGGTTCTTGTAGTGATTATATTGAATTTTGAATAAATCTGTTATGTAATTTGTTTCGTGTTCAAGTATAAAGCATCGCGATTGTAACATACTTTTCTATTTTCACCCTCTCTATCTGTGATCAAGACAGCTGCTAATGGCTTCAAATTCCCCAAAAGACGCTCCATCCTCTTGCAGTCCGGGTAAGATTTGTTCGAGTTTTTGGGTATCATCATCCTGAGATTTGTTTGATTGTCTTATTATATAAATGATCGACTTGTTTTGGGTGGAGATTATATGTTAAGGCAAACAAGAGGGTGGATGTTGAAACTTCATTATTTTATTGGATTTGACACTGGGTTAAAGTATGTCTCACTGTCTACTGTGGTTCATGTTATTTGATCCTGAGATTTGTTTGATTGTCTTATTATATAAATGATCGACTTGTTTTGGGTGGAGATTATATGTTAAGGCAAACAAGAGGGTGGATGTTGAAACTTCATTATTTTATTGGATTTGACACTGGGTTAAAAGTATGTCTCACTGTCTACTGTGGTTCATGTTATTTGATCCTGAGATTTGTTTGATTGTCTTATTATATAAATGATCGACTTGTTTTGGGTGGAGATTATATGTTAAGGCAAACAAGAGGGTGGATGTTGAAACTTCATTATTTTATTGGATTTGACACTGGGTTAAAGTATGTCTCACTGTCTACTGTGGTTCATGTTATTTGATCCTGAGATTTGTTTGATTGTCTTATTATATAAATGATCGACTTGTTTTGGGTGGAGATTATATGTTAAGGTAAACAAGAGGGTGGATGTTGAAACTTCATTATTTTATTGGATTTGACACTGGGTTAAAGTATGTCTCACTGTCTACTGTGGTTCATGTTATTTGATCCTGAGATTTGTTTGATTGTCTTATTATATAAATGATCGACTTGTTTTGGGTGGAGATTATATGTTAAGGCAAACAAGAGGGTGGATGTTGAAACTTCATTATTTTATTGGATTTGACACTGGGTTAAAGTATGTCTCACTGTCTACTGTGGTTCATGTTATTTGATCCTGAGATTTGTTTGATTGTCTTATTATATAAATGATCGACTTGTTTTGGGTGGAGATTATATGTTAAGGTAAACAAGAGGGTGGATGTTGAAACTTCATTATTTTATTGGATTTGACACTGGGTTAAAGTATGTCTCACTGTCTACTGTGGTTCATGTTATTTGATCCTGAGATTTGTTTGATTGTCTTATTATATAAATGATCGACTTGTTTTGGGTGGAGATTATATGTTAAGGCAAACAAGAGGGTGGATGTTGAAACTTCATTATTTTATTGGATTTGACACTGGGTTAAAGTATGTCTCACTGTCTACTGTGGTTCATGTTATTTGATCCTGAGATTTGTTTGATTGTCTTATTATATAAATGATCGACTTGTTTTGGGTGGAGATTATATGTTAAGGTAAACAAGAGGGTGGATGTTGAAACTTCATTATTTTATTGGATTTGACACTGGGTTAAAGTATGTCTCACTGTCTACTGTGGTTCATGTTATTTGATTCTGAGATTTGTTTGATTGTCTTATTATATAAATGATCGACTTGTTTTGGGTGGAGATTATATGTTAAGGTAAACAAGAGGGTGGATGTTGAAACTTCATTATTTTATTGGATTTGACACTGGGTTAAAGTATGTCTCACTGTCTACTGTGGTTCATGTTATTTGATCCTGAGATTTGTTTGATTGTCTTATTATATAAATGATCGACTTGTTTTGGGTGGAGATTATATGTTAAGGCAAACAAGAGGGTGGATGTTGAAACTTCATTATTTTATTGGATTTGACACCGGGTTAAAGTATGTCTCACTGTCTATTGTGGTTCATGTTATTTGATTGATTCGCAGTATGTTCTTGAAAGCATTTTTTCTTTATTGTTTTTCTGTTCTTTGCTACTCTTCTAAATATTAGGATATGTAAATTGTTTGAATTCCTTATGAGATAGTGATGGAAGAATGGCTACTTTTGCCATGGTAATCATAGTGGATGGTCATTGTAAGTTGTGGCTAGACAGCTGTAAACGCGCACACACACATATATATTGTGAAACAAACTATAATGTTCCTTGTTATGAGAAGAACAAGGTAAGACCAGACATATCTACCTCAATCCTTGGAACCTATAACCTTAGAGGATGGTTAGAAAGCCAATAGAAGCGTTATTGGGTATGACAAAGCTGCAATATCATGGTTTACAGTTAGTTTGTTGTGCCTCGTGGAGCAAAGCATAGGGAACTACACTCCCTATGCGAAGTCCGACTGAATTAGTAGTGGAGGTGGCACTACAGAAAGGAGTACTAGCTCATGATGGAATAAAGTACAAACCTTGTAGGAATA
>CM018901.1:17297318-17302318 GCA_009663005.1 Actinidia chinensis
TTATACACTTTTTACATGTTTTAATGCACTCTCAATGCTATTTATACATTTTTTACCGTTATTAATATATTTTTTGCTCATTAATCACCGCCTATTAGAAGGTGTGTTGTGGTACAAATCTGGGAGCGAACAAACAACAGTCATAATTGCTCATTCACTTTAGTATTGGACCTCCACAATAGTCTAGGTGACCTACGCAAAGGAACAAACATAACTGACCGGGGGGAGGCTGCTCAAAACCCTTTCGGCGTGAAAATCAGACCAAGGCGAGTATAACCTAAAGCTTTCAGAATGTGATTGCAAGAGTTATGTTATTACATAAGCGTACCTTTTTCTGGTAGTGAGGCCCTTTTATAGTTGGAGAATGGAGAATCGTGTGAGGATATCGCGGCAAGATCCTCAAATAGATAAGTATGGAAGGAGATCCTATGGATATCGGAGATAAAATAGGAACATGCCATTTGGAGAGTATACCACGATTATAGGCAACGTGGTGGGGAAAATCTCATGTAGCTAGATTCCTCGTGAAGATGTAGTCCTCGTGCAGGCGAAGAGATTAACCTCGCTCTTTAGCGAGATGGAGAATGGTGATCTCAATGAAATTGGCGACATGAACATACGTGGAGGTGGCATGACCCTCAAGGCGATGTACTTATCTCAGCTCATTGGTGGGTGTGGATTTTACCCCCCATCAGTAGTCCTCCTACTCGAGATGCCAAGGTGAAATACTTGGTATCTACGAGTATTAAGTAATTCAATTTTGATGGCGTTGGCATGTAATGATGGCACGTCTCCAAAGGTGGACACGCGGAGGAGAGCATTTATGGTGGAGTGGCTTTTTGGTAGGAACGACGATTTCAACATTGGTACCCGAAACGTCACGCCATCCTGGTCGTTGGAGCAAATTGATTTCAACCATAGGCTTCTCCTATAAATAGAGGGTCCCCTCACTCATTTATACTCTTCTTGCTCTTACTATCGAATTGTTATCTTTGCTCCAACGTTCACCTCACCCTCGTTAGCTCACCATCGCTTTCTTGTCCTCAACTCAATAAGTACCAATATCTCACTCCTTTTTCTTCTATTTCTATAGTGCATGTCCAGTAGAACCGACGTAGGAGACTTAGATAATTCTTGACCATCTTGGGTGTCTGAACATCTCGGAAGGAAATCATACATGACGGATGAGGTTAGCCAGCTTCCTTCTTCCCCTCCCAAGGACTCTCCTCCTTGGGATGAAACTTCTGACCACGAGGAAGATCCCGAGATGGCCATTCGTACTCCTCTTGAAAAGGAGTTCAATGTTATGACTCAAGATGACTTAGATCACTTGTGGGAAACATATTCCTTCCCGACCAGGATTCTTGACGAGAGCAAGACTATTTTGTCTACTCGCCCAGGCGAGGTAACTTTCTATGAAGTTGCTTTTCCCGCCGGCTGAGGCTTCCAATTCACCTCACCATCAGGAGAATTTTGATTTTCTATAACATTGGCCCGGCCTAACTTTCTCCCAGCGCATGACGAAATGTTATCTGCGTGTTGGTTATATGGCAATTTGACAAGCACGCCCTATCCCTCAATGAGTTCATATGTTTATATAGCCTGTTCAAGAGTTCAAAGCCAGTCTCGAGGTGGCTCTATTTTAAGGCAAGGTCGGGTAGGAATCTGATCAAGGGGTCCCCCAACGTCAATGGGTAGAAGAAGAGATTCTTTTTCTTCTCGGGGGACGACTGGGAGTTCTCTCCAAATCTAGCTCGGAGTGAAGGAGTCCCATAGGTTCCAAGAACATGGGACACCCCAGGTCAATCAGGTTTTCACATTTTGTCATTTTACTCAAGTAAGATACCTCGCCCCAAACTAACATATGTTCTTCATTACTAGGTAAACGTTGTAATAAGTTGTCCATCCTGACCGACATTGAAGATCGAAAGACAAAGAGGATTTTCAAAAAATGAGGGCCAGGAGGATATTTCAATGTTCCGGTAGTCCTCGGCTCTAAAACCTTTTATAAGTACTTCACCCTCGAGCCTGAAGGGACGTCATCTAGTGACGGGGACAACACCGAGGGCAAGTCCGTGGATGGCGCAGCTACATCAGGCGATGAGGGTGAGTCCCGCCATTCCCGAGATAAGTAACCCCGGGGTGACCACTCCCGAGACAGCTCGGTAAAGTACATAGGAACCATTAAGAGGAGTGAGAGAATTCTATCTCGCCTCCCTGATCAAGTTTTGCTATCAATTTTAGGGAAAAAAAGTTCGACCTTCCTTTATCGGGAGCCAGGCAACTCGAACTCAAGTTCGAGCTCAAGCTCAAGAGCTATGTCAGAATCATGGCTCCCCTCTGAGCTCAGATCGAATGGTACACTCTTTATTCTTTTCCAAGTGTTTTTCCTTTTTTCTGTTTTGATGTCGATATTCGTTTTGTAAGGATGTCAAAAAGAATTAGCTTGAAGAAACTCACCCAAAAGGTGAAAGAATCCAAGGGTAAAAGCTCGTCAACGACGTCAACCCCGGCCGCGAAGGGGGTTGTCATTCAAGAAAAATATCCAAGGGATGAGGTGTCAAACATCTCGCTTGGAGAGGCAAAGGCAAATGGAAAAGAGACCCTGCTCTCGCCTGTGGCAAAAAAGGCAAAATCATCGGCGACATCAAGCGCGCCGACGACCAAAGGAGCCCGACCAACAATGGCTCCTAGGGAGGGCACTTCGGCAAACCCCAACACCACCCTAGGGCCTATAGCCTCTATGCTGGGGAACCCCTCCCTGGCAGAAAAGATTCTAGCGGAGGTGATTCTTCCTACCAACAAAGAGAAGGTTGACAAACTCTCCTTGAATCAGGTGGTCACAAAGTTTTTTCACATCGTCGGTCAAATATCTACTCATTTTCATCATCGGCTTTTATTTTTGTACTTTCGTTGTCTCAAGGCGCTCACAGAAACTTATTTGTAGTAGACGGTTATGCTTGGATCTTCCCTCGCCGTCTGATGCAGGGACATAAGGAATGAAGCCATATTCCAGATCACTCAAGTAGAGTCAGTCGAGATGGAGATGGTCCGAGCTCAGAATCGAACCATAGAGCTAGAAGGACTTCTCTTTGAGTTTAGTGAGTGGGAGAAGAAGGCCTTCGAGGAGCTTAAAGAGAAGACTGAGGTCGTGGCAAGGCTAGAGGCGGAGGTGGCCAAGCTAAAGAAGACTGAGCTTAATGAATGAAAAGTATTTCCTCTTGCACATCTTCTGTTAGTTATTTACTT
This sequence comes from Actinidia chinensis, assembly GCA_009663005.1. Taxonomy (NCBI): domain Eukaryota; kingdom Viridiplantae; phylum Streptophyta; class Magnoliopsida; order Ericales; family Actinidiaceae; genus Actinidia; species Actinidia chinensis. The sequence goes on from CM018901.1 coordinate 17,300,568, forward strand.
TATAGCATATTTTTTGCTTGTATTAGCGATATCATGAAATTGGCGAATAAAATTTAATAAGCTGGCGAAATGGAAATGGCCCAAATAACTTAATCTTTTTTGGCGAATAAATTGTGTGGCGTGGTTGAGCAATAAAAGGACAACATTGGCGACTTCCATTTAGGCTATCAAATTAATTTGGCGAGCTTGATTATCACTTTTAAGTAGGTTCATATGTTAAATCTCACTGTGGTGAAGTGAATAATCAAGCGATGTACTTTCTAGCGATCAAGTTGCCTTATCATTTTTTAATTTCTCAATGAATAGGCGATCTTTAACATTGGCGATTATAAAATTTGTTACAATGAAATTGGCAAATTAAAATCAACTTGGAGGCATAACTCATTGGCGAATATTGGCAATAAAATCAAATCGGAGAAATTTTATTATTCCGTCACATATATATTGGCGATCATAACAAGGAGTTTGGCGATTGGAATCATATACATGGAGATTTTGGTGATTATAAGACCTTGACGACACCACTTAATAGGTGGTCTCCCTTTCCGGGCGACCGATAGGATTACTGGTAATATTTCTTCAAGTGCTCGACATTCCAAGGGTGAGGTAATGTTTTTCCACTGATGTCTTCTAGCCAATATGTTGCTAGCCTAGATATTTTGACCATTTTATAAGGACCTTCCCATGTACAACTGAGTTTCTTGGCATTCAACTCCTTTGTAGATAGAATGATTCTCAAGACTAAATTGCCAAGCAGAAAGGATTTGTGCCTAACTCTTTGGTTGTAGTACTTAGCGACCTGGTGCTTATATGTTACTTGGCCTACCTCAACTCGCTCCCTCTTTTCATCAAAGAGATCAAGATTGAGCCTTAGCTCAGCTTCGTTGCTCTCCTTATCGAAATTTAATGTCCTGATACTCTGCATTCCTATCTCAACTAGTATAACTGATTCCATCCAATAGACCATCGAGTATGGCGTCTTGTTCATAGGGATCTTGCTCGTCGTGTGATAAGCCCATAGTATGCTCAGTTGGTTTTCGGCCCATTCGCTCTTGGATTTTTCTAACTTTCTCTTTAGATTCCTCAGGATCGTTTGTTGGTGACTTCCACCTAACCATTTGCTTGAGGATGATCAAGCGAGGAGAAATAATGGGAAATGGCAAGGTCTAAGTAGAAGAGCTTGAACCCATCGATGTCGAATTGCCTTGCGTTGTCCGAGATGATAACCTTGGGAATTCCTAATCGGCAAATGATTTTTTTCCATATGAAATTCTTGGTGTTCTTCTCAGTAATTTTGGCGAAAGGCTCTGCGTCTATCCACTTTGTGAAATAGTCTATGGCGACAATCAAGAATTTTTTCTGTAATGGAGCTTGAGGCAGAGGCCCGAGTATGTCAATTCTCCATTAAGCAAATGGCCAAGGGCGGGTCATAGGTACCATATCGGCATGGGGGAGATGACTCACTAAAGCAAACCTCTAGCACATATCACATTTTTTGGTATATGATATCGCATCTCATGTCATCCGAGGCCAGAAATATCCTTGGTAAATAGCTTTTCTAACCAGTGATCTTGCCCCCAAGTGGTTTTCGTAGATGCTTTTATGAATCTCTCTGAGGACATATTTTCCTTCTTTAAGCAGAGACACCTTAATACTTTCCGTATTAAGAAGCCTTCGCGAGGTGTCAAGTCATTGGAGAATTTGCTTCAAGGGCTAGTCCGTCAACACAGTAATGGGATGAGCTTGAAAAT
>CM018901.1:17449818-17452318 GCA_009663005.1 Actinidia chinensis
TCCTTTAAAATCAAAAGTTGAATTCGGAATTCCGATTTCGTTACCTCCACCTACCGGATCATTCACTGTATTTTGTTCCTACTTTTTCCATACGGTATCCGAATTACTTTTAAATTTGCGTTGGAAAGATATCCAAACTTTATCTAAAACTTTCATTTTAGATGTTTTTGTAAAATTCAGACTCTAAGTTCATCAAAAATGGCGTTTACAGTGCTTTAAACGGAAGCTGGAATAATTTGGTGCGAACAGAAACGTTGGAAATTCGATAAAAATGTTACGTATGTTTGGAAAAATATGAGAATTTTATATGTTATAAAGTTATATGTCTAAGTAAGTACAGATTTTAATTTTAACGAAGTAAATGATAATATTTAGTGCCTTGCCCAAAATAATTATAAACTCACAGTGGTCAGTACCGATGTTTTACAGAAATAGAAAAATGTTTAATGAATTTCTAAAAATAGTAAGTTGGGTTATTATTTATCAAATTTTACTGTGAGTAATAATCATGTCTAGTCTGTTATGTATTAATTTCAAGTCAATTAATTGTACGAATTTTATGAAAATAATCACCAATGGTTGTTTTTTTAAATATTTGCGGAGAAAATTCGAATTATTAAAAGTTTGTTACAATAAAATTTGGCCACTGTTAATTATGCATCGCGCAGAAAAATATTAAATCGAGACGGTTCGGCATATTACACGTAGGACCCCGGAATTCCAAAAACATTAGCTCAGAACATTAGCCCACGTTGTGTAGGAAGAGTCTTTGCCTATGTCCGGTGAGTCTTGTTATGTTTACATAGCATAAAAGTACCTGTTTTATTTTCTGAAAGCATGGCTTGTGTTTAAAAACTTATATGTTTCATGTTAAAAGCATACTTTGTTTTGATATACATGAAATTATGAAAATGATATTTGTGAAATTATGTTTTAAAGAAGTCGACACATAGTTCATACGATGCCCCCGTGCGCTAAGGGGGAGATTTTTTAAAAAATAGCCGTGGTTTGAGGTAATAGGAGATATTACCAGATGATTGTGGGATAATTCAATACAAAGGTTTTTAGGGTCGCTCCCTATGTTCTGGTGGTTTCGTTGACCGGTTAGGTTTGTCGGCAATTGCAATCGTAATATGGATATAAATTGATGTATAGTTGCGTACCTGAGCCATGAGTCCGTGGAGGGATGATTTTTCTGTATCTTGACTGATTCAAGGAATTGGGCCTTTATGTGAGACCATGGATTGACAGCAATGGTTTCATTTACTGTTTTTAAATGAACCTGATTTTCATATATTTCATGGGTGGGGTGCAATGTATGTTTTTATCACCTGACTCACCTAGCCTAGTGCTTAAGACGGTCGTCGACGTAACCCATTTCAGGTGATGAAATGAGGGAGGACATGATTGAGGACATGTGACCCTAGCATGCTGATTTTTTGATAGTCCTGTACTGTGCGATAGTTTAAGAACGTTAGTTTTGACTCTGTATAGTTTGTAACTTTTATAGTTAAACTAATACAGTAGTTGTTGACGGTGTTGCCGGTTTTGTGGCTAGACGGTGTTTTTTGTACGAAGCCATGTTTGATAGTTGTATATATTGACAACGTCAGCTCTGTTTTTATTTGGATGCTTCCGCATGTATGTCATCAAACAATGTATGTTGAATGCTTTTAGTAATTCCTAAACTGAAATTGGTTTAAAGGCCTTAGTGAGATGGGATTTCACTGGCCGTCACGTGGCACCTGTATTCTTGGTGGGACCCAGTGTATACGGGTCAGGTTCGTGACATTCCAAGCACACAGAAATTGAGAGATCATTACTGATGAAAACATAGAGTTTCCTGGCATTTCGGCATTAGAAGTTTTCGTAGAGAGCAACACTGCTTCTGGTGCCGAGTACAAAAAAATTGTGCTAATTTCTATAAGCGTGATTGTTGCATCTTGGAAGACAGACGCCAATTAACCGTAAGCACTAGTGCGGAACGAATTCTGTTTTAAGAAGACAGTGTTGAACGCTGGGCTCGATCTACTTATGTTAAAATTTATGTTTAGTGTTTTTCAATAAATGTATGTTTATTATTAATCTGATAGCATGCTTAGTTTGTAATTTATTTTTCACTTCTAAATTTAGTAGATTTACTAAATTATTTTTAACACCCATCACCAAACCAAAGAGATGTAATGTTATATTTTAATGAAATAGATTTAGAATAAAAAGGTTAATGTAGTAGCATTTTTTTAAATAGCGGTCTAACTAAAATTCAAAATCAATTTTTTAGTCATAATTTGGCTCAAATTTGTTAAGATTGACGTGAATCGGTGAATGCTCTTACTCCCTCTGGCCAAGTTTTTTTTTTTTTTTTGCTATTTTGGGAAATTCTATTTTTGGGTTTAAAAATGCTTCATTTTAAATGTTTTATCTTTTTAAAACTGCCATTCAGCAATTTAAAATTACCTAAAAATAAAATAATAAAAAAATATATATCATATCAATTCAA
>CM018901.1:17539818-17547318 GCA_009663005.1 Actinidia chinensis
AAAAATGGACCGATTATAAAAGTATGGCAGCACAAGATGCTGTTCTAATCTGACGACTTTGAGGTCTGACTCGTTTCTCAAAATTAGAGGATGCTCCTGTCGTGAGCGGGGCTTTTAAACCAATCACGATGTGATTACCTGCGAACGATGCTTGGTGGCTCTATGTTAATTTCCTTGCAGGAAATTTATGTCTTTACTGGCTGGACAATCACTCTATAATGTGTTTGTGCCAAAATCGACTAGCCAAAGATCTATGGGAGTCTTGTATATAAATACAAAACTGAGATGCGAGGGTCAAGACATTTATTCGTGGGCATATTTCTGGGAATACATGATTGTGTAGAGACGCAAATTACTTGATTAGCCAAGTCCAGAATTTCATTGTTCTGCATGAACTTCATTCGCAGAAGGGATGCACCTCAGTGAGTCATTTCAAGTAGCTTTGCAATTTGACAAAAACTGCCACCTTCATGGAAGGCATTTCAATAACTACCTCAAGCACAAGAAAAATGAATATGAACCTGGAAGACTTGTATTGTGCGCTGCTATTAGAGGAGGAACAATAGGTTTTCTTCTGATAAAAAGGAACCAAGGCGGCTAATACAAACAAGGCAAATTATTGTGAGAGCAGGGGGTCAGAGCTCCAAAGGGTCACAGCTCCGAAGACAAAAATAAAGAAATTTCTTCAGAATCTTGAGTGAAGCTAAAGGCAACTTCAAAAATTCAACTGGGCAAGTGTTTTACATCTGCGACAAGATTGGAACATCAAGCCAGACTTCGTATCCGAAAGAATCCAGGAAGTGGCTCAAAAAGCACAAGCATGCTCAGCCAACATGGACCTGTGGAGAATATCTCCATGGAGTAAATGATATGCAACCTGTGTGCGGTTGTGACAGAGGTGAACCTGATCGGGGCTCAACGCCAAAGAGTGGTGGGTGCCGGGGGCCTACCCGTCAGTAATAGCTCTAATAAAGAGATGTTCCAACCACCTATCAGGTTGTGCACCAATGGTTAGCAATTTTCATGGAATTCTGCAATTTCCAAGGTTGAAGGGTAAGGGAAGGTTGTGCTGAAAATGACCTCTGGAAGTGAAACTAACGCTAGAATAACGTTTGTGCTCCAATGGTCGGAGATCCGCAGAATCTTTATTTCACGGATCGCTATGTGCAACATCGGGATTTAAGCTGGATTTTGCTGTTCAATAAGTTTATTCTGACTATGGATGGGTTTTAGGTGGGAAAGGGGTACCCTTAGCTTGATGGATATTCAAATGAATGTACTCCTATAATCCCAAAGTTAATACGTTAATAGAATGCTAGAATCTTCTTCTTCTTACCTTGATTGAGTCTTCTGAGATTTGGCATGTAAGATGGGGACATGTTAATTTTGATTCTATTTCGTAATTATGTTACATGGAATACTTTTTATCAAACCTTTAATATTAAAAAATACGCACAAATGTGAAGTATGTGTTGGGGCCAAATTAAAACAAAAATACCTTTTCAATCTGTGAAAGAGTACTGACCTCTTGAATTTAATTTCATAGTGATATTTGTGATTTGAAATTTGTTCAACACGAGATGTAAAAAAAAAATAATTTTATCACTTTTATAGATGACAGTACAAGGTATTGTATTGTACTTTCTACGAAGTAAGATGATGCATTAACAAGTTTGATGCAGTAATAAAACTGAAGTTGAAAATCAACTTAAAAAAAAATATAAAGTTCTCATAATGATAGGGGTGGTGATATGAAATCACCTTTTGGTGAGTTCTGTTCTCACATGAATAATTCACCAAACTACTACACCCTATTCACCACCACAACAAAATTGTTGCATACCGAAGATATACTTTAAAGAATGATGAATGCCATGTTGAGCGTCGGTTTTACCCCAAATTTGGGGGGGGAGCAATACTTTTCTGCAAATTACATACTTAAAAAGTCGCCTCATAAGAAAACCATAAAGCACCATATGAGTTGTGGAAAGTCCTGACCTTCTTAGCAACTAATTTGAAATGTGGGGGTGTTTGGCTAAGTTTGCATTCCTTTACCCGAAGGGTAACAATAGGAATCGAGAAACTATTGATTGTGTATGCATAGGATATGCAAACCATAGCAGTGCTATCGTTCCTAGTGCATAAGAGTAAAATCCTGATATTTATGTCAATACGATTAATGAATCTAGGACTGCATATTTTCCTTTGAGGATGCTCGTCCCATATACTCTACACAAGAGTTGAATACTTCGAAGAGGAAGTATGACATTGCTATAGGCAGTGACCAGATCAAAATCGAATTTGATCAAGACGAGGAGAGGAGGTTTGAAACCTAGCTTACAAAAGGCTAGAACTCCAAATCTTTTGGACCCATGATTTTCTAACTTACTTGTTGAAATGAACCCCAACCTTTTAGGGAGCTAGGTGTCCTCCCGTAAGCTCCTTATGGAAGGAAGCTATTATAGTGAGGTTGAATCCACTGCAAAATCATACATGAGAAATTGGTGAATCTTCCAACCGGCAGGTTGTACACTCCACTGGATTAAGTGGATATTTTAAACAAAGATGAAAGCAGATGGTTCAATTGAAACTACCAGGCAAGGCTTGTATTAACAAAAACCGACATATAGGCAAACCGAAGGAATTGATTACTTCGATACTTAATTCTCCTGCACGAGAATAACATCCATTATAATGATCATTGCTATTATGCAGTGTTATATGATCTAGAGATACATCAGATGGATGCTTCAGACTAGTATTACTCAATGGTGATGAGATGAAGAAATCTATATGGAACAAATCCTGAATGGGTTTTGTGGTTCCCAGGCCACGAAATAAAGTGTTAACTTGTTAATGTCTTTATACGGACTTAAGCAAGCAACCAAACAATGGCATGAGAAATTTGATACTATAATGTTGGTCATAATTCATATTCAATCAATGAATGTGATAATGGGGTCCTATGTTAAGACACTGAAAAGGATATGTCATTATTTGTCTGTATTTCGATTGACATGCTCATCGTTGGTAGAATAATGATAATGATTAAAACTCCCAAAAAATGTTAAACTCTAGTTTGACATGAGGATATGGGGTAATAGCAGAGTCTTGATTTAGGACATAAAAATCAATAGGACATCTTGATGGATATCCTTGTCACAAGCATTCACACTATGTGATGATAAAATATCCTTGAAAAGGTCAGCCAGAATGTGATAATAGTGTGGCAAGAATACTACTTGATCTCAACCATCATTTGGAAAAGAATATATGTGTGAAGGTATTCTCAATTACTGAGTATTTTCCGATATCATTGGGAGTTTTGATGTATCTTATGAATTGCACAAGGTCAGATATAGCTCTTCGGTAATTAAGGACTGCAGTAGCTGTATAAACTCCTACAACAACACCAAGATGTGTTGATCATTGGCAAGCTATAATTCGATGTTCTTTAAGATACTTCCAAAGATTACCCAAAATTACGTGGTCTACACTAGCACCAAGATATCCAGCAGTACTAGAAGGGGTACGTGATGCAAATTGGGGATATCTGCTAGTAAAGATTCTAAATCCACGAGTGGATATGTCTTTACAGTTGGCTGGTTGCATGTCTGTTGTCTGATGGAAGTCATCCAAGCAAACATCTGTCTTCCAAGTCCACGATGTGAATCCAGATTTTATTGCTTTAGATAAACTGAGACAGAGGCTCGAACGTGCTTTCGTTCACTCCTTCTTAGAGATATCCTTGTGTGGCCTAAGCCAGTTTCTATTCTGGCAATAGGCATCCATTGCGATAGTCATCGGCATTGGAAGAGCAAACAATAACAATGTATAAACGGTAGGCTAGACATATACGCGAAGACTCAATACCGTTAAACACTCTGCTTTCCTTGTGGAATTATATCTATTGAGTATATAAAGTCAAAAATTAATATAGTCCTGATCCGTTGACTAAATGCGATTGACTAAGGAGCAGTTTTATCGATTTCGATGGATGGGATTAAAGTCTATTATTTAAAAGTCCCTCACTTGAACCAACCTATTGATACTGGAGATCCCAAGATATTAGGTGCAATCTGGTCACCAAGTTGTGTAATTCTTAGTAGAGTGCTAGTGGCAAACAAACTGTGGAATAGTTAATTTTTCCTACCACTTCTATGATAACTCATGATACCTGTATCAGGTTTGAGGCTAAGCTATGCTTTTAATGATTCTCATAATTTTTGAATAATTCTGATAGGATAGTGCAGGGTATCCTTATGAGAAATCACCTATATGGGTGTGAAACGGTGCCGCTTCTATGTAGAATAATAGGAGTCATTCTCTAAAAAGCACTCATGAAAGTACCAAGGCAGATGCCCAGAGCCAAAATGGGCCAACCATATAGTAACCAGTTTGTGTTTGTGGGAACAACTCAGATGGGTGATAATTATTGTTTTTGGTCTTACACAATAGCTGAACATTCAAGCATTCATATTTACTGATAGCTCGTATGCTCGATAGTTTTCACAAGTTTAGATTCAAGGCCAAAAGCTACCTATCTCTATACATGGAATTCCTTAAGTTCACTCCCTACTCACTTAGGACATCCTGTTTCTGGTGCATGAAAACAGAACAATTTTTCATTCATGTGGGGGTTGTTGGAAAAAGTTAAGTTTGAGCTGAGTTTGACCTAAATTTTATGTTGGGGTCGGCGATTATGAAAGTATTAAATCACGTGTGAAATGGATTCTCCTTCGCGAGTAATAACCGTATAATATTTAAATTTGTTCAAAACGGATAAAAGTGAATGAGAAAATGTTTACCGAAGTTGTACCATTGGATATGGAAAATGTGGGAAGTCTCCACATCGGATCAATAGGAATATTTTAAAGGGTTAATATACCTCAAGCTAATTGAGCAAATAAGTACTTGAGCAACCAAAGGAGGCTATGGATACAAAGTGAGTCACTAGTGTATCTAGCTTCCCATGCCAGCGCGTCTGCGCCGCAAATTCCGCGAGTACCGTTCCGCTTCGCGCGTGCGCGTGGGACGATGGGCACAATGCGGCGCTTTGTGGCGCTATTAATGGACGCACTTGGCACGTTCCGCTGGGTGCGATGGAGGGTGCTACTGATACTTGGTTAATTACTTTTTAATCTTGTAGTTTTAATTACAGAATAAACTTCTGTATTTCTATTAACAACATAAACCCCAAGTAATTTTTTATACAGTACTTAACCTCCATCTTTATTCCTATTCACTGTAAAGGTCAAGACCATTTCATCTTTGATAACACTCCATTTGATCACCAATAAGAATAGAGGAGTTATTATGGTCTTATGATAGTGGCTCCTGTTACAATTGGCTTCAATTGAAGAAACTAAATGCGTGGCTTTTCAATCAGCCATGAAAATCCTATAAATAACCAACATCCCTTGCAAGTTCCAAATAACACACAAAAAATCTGTGAGAGTTCATCATGTGAGAAAAAGAAGAGTTTCTGGCATTTCTCATTAGAACATTTGTGGAGAGTGACACTGCACTTTTCCCTTACTGGTTCGCCGAGCATCACATAAAATCGTGGCTAACTTTGTGAGCGAGATCGTTGCATTTCCTGGGAGACAGACGCCAACAGCCGTAAGCAACCACCTGCCGGGGCGAATTCTGTCTTAAGGAGCGTGTTGAACCTGGGCCTCGATGCAGTTTTTTGTTATTGTTTTTTAGTTTATTTTAATACAGTTTCTTCTTTCGTGAATTTTTATTTTCGCACCATATAAATTCAGCCTTTACACTGAATTATTTTTAACAGCTGTCATTCAAATTTGGTGTGACAGAAACACCAATTATAAAGACTAAATTGTCTGTCAAATGGGACAAAAATTCTTGTGTAACCTTATTTCATGCAAGTACTAGTTCTATTGTTCACTGTCCTCTCGGTTTAATAAAACTTGTAGAAAACGAAAAACATGAATGTCATGTGAGAAACGGACCAATCGTGACATTTCCTTATGAGTGCGTCCCAAGGATTCTCTTACAAATCCTCTTTGGTTAATAAAATTTCATATTTCACTTGTTTAAGAAACTCATCATTAATTTTACTGTTTGCTCATTTTAAGCGTGAGTAGAAATTAATTAAATCATCACTGTAAATAATATGGACTTTCCTAATTTTGAACCGATTTTACCATTTTATCAATCAATTTTGAGTATTTCGCGAGCCCGGCACATTATACTCACAGGGGGTACCAACACTGAATTACTTTTATACTTTTATATTTTCTTTCTTTTTTTTTCCTTTGCAACACAACACCTCCCAAGTCCCAAAAAAAAAAACGTTAGGTGACCACCACCAAAGAAGGAGAGTGGTCCATTTTGTCCTTTTAGAGACATTGATTTGGGCAAAATGAGCTCTTTCTCTAAAACCATTGTGCACAATTCTTGAGTCATACATTTATAGCAGAGGATAGCAAAATTTAATTCATGTTTGAGGACCATAAAATTGAATATTAGAATTTCAATTCTGCTGAAGGGTCCCTGTCTTGCTTTCTTCACCTTTTATCTACCATTCCTACCTTACTTCATGGCCTGTATTTCTCTTTATCTTCTTTCTCCCTCCTGACAACAATAGGTAATGCTTTGGAATTTCAAATACTGCAAAAGGAACAACACCTGACTATGGATATTTCTAGACTTATCTTACTTAAATTTATCCTAATTAATTTTAGGGTAAGTTTGGCTTCTCTCCAGTCCAGTAAATTGTATTGGACAGGGACAATTTAGTCATTTTGAACTCTGTTTTGGTCGAATACAGTTTAATATCATTTCAGTATCGTTTTACAACTTAATAAATGGGTGCAGAACGCCATTACGCAGAATTATACCTATTTTCCCTTGTATAGATTGGTTACGACCTATTATGAATTGTAATTCCTTCAATGTATTGTTTATAACATTACCTTTCTCGACGATATCTATAATATGAACGTCCCGATTATTAAAATGATTCCAAAACGGATTTAAAATGAACTGTCAAACCCTTCATTTTATCTCCATCCAATTACAATTCCATTTTTTATTAAGACGCATGTACATCACATAATATTTTTAAAAATATCTATGACGTTATGCTAAAATGATTCGTAAACGTACACTTGAAGTAATACCCATTTAAAAAGGATAAGAAACTCTTATTTTACATTATTCCATGAAATAAATCCGTCCTTGTCTCGGAATTCGTTAGAACAATTAAAAATGCATGTATTTTTCTGGTTACTGGAATAATACTTTACAAATGATGTGAGGTGGTCTATCATGTCACTAGGGTGAAGCACCCTATTCACCTAATTTATATATGTAACAATTTTTGCATGTGCCTATTGCTCAGGGGGCAAAAAAAAAAAAATATAAAAGATTGACCAAACTAAATTGAATCGTTAGTTTTCGGTTTTCAATCGGTTCAGTTTCGGTCCATAAGATAGCAAAAGTTTAATTTTCGATTTCGGTCTAATTTCTCTT
>CM018902.1:7500-10000 GCA_009663005.1 Actinidia chinensis
CTGACGCATTTAACTGCTCCATTACTCACATATTCTGGTGGGGCTAATTTTAGATGTCATATCTTGATGAATGGTCTACTTTGGAGGGGGAGTATTTATCTTCTTTGTCAGGAGCAATTCATGCATTGCTCAATGCGTCAGTTCAGCTTCCATTTTGTGGGAATGTTCAGGTAGATATCTGTGTCTTTTGATCACTTCTTATTTGAGCCAGCATTTCTGTACATTTTAGCATCTTGTTATCTCCAGTCACTGACCTGTGAGATAACCATTTTCCAGGTTGATGTAAGAGAAGTATGGGAGGCACTGAATTCAGCAATAAAAATGACAGAATCAATAGGTGTGCATATTCATAGGTTTATGCCGAAGGTAAGTTGGATGGAAGACATTTTCTATTTTTCAAATTAGTCAATGGAGTTTCTTATGTATACTTGGTTGCATAGCACATCCCGTTAAAAGGTGACCCTTTTCATGGTTCTGATGGAAGCCTATATTGGCTTATCAAACCGTACATATCAGAGTAAATAAATAGTTTCTGAACCAATTAGACTTGACATTTCTGAACCAAGAGGGGAGGGTTGAATGGTGTTCTTCTCTGAGGATGTTATCTTTGTGCATGTTTTATAATGACATAGACAACATCAAGGGATTGGGAGATGATATTGTGGGGTGAGCTGATCGGTAACACAATTCTCCTACACAGTTCAACCTCCACAACACTTGTTATGTGTGGAGCAGCTTATATGAACAATGAATTACAATTTTCCATGTGAAATGGATTCAGAATCGGGAAGTAACTATAAATTTATTTCACTTTTTTTCTCATTAATGTACAACTTCAATCTCATAAAAGGGCATGGAGATTGGTGTCAGCAACCTTAAAACTGAAAACTGTTGTAGTTTTGTACAATTGTGTTGGTTTGGAATCAGATATAGATAGTGTGTCAAGACAGCATAGGCTAAGAAAGACTATTTTTGTTTCCCTCCCTTTCTAGTTTCTATATCTGGCTTTCCAGTGAAAAGAAGTTACTTCAATGCATTGCAGGCTGAAGAGATAGACGCTTTGATTTCAGAACTGGCCAGGGTAGCTGGTGGAGAAAGAGCTCTTATGGAAGATTGTGGAGATCTGTTGTTCAACACATGCACATCACAGGTATCTTTTACCACACATTTCCTTGTAATTTTCCCCTTGTTGTATTATTTACTTGCAATATCAGAAAGTCCCTGAGAGAAAAATCTGTCACGCTAACACTGGTATCATTTATTGATCCAAAAAGTCATGTTAAAATTATCATTGTTTGTCGACAAGAGAAGTGCTTCTGACCTTTTAAAGGTTCCTTGCTTCTACTCCACACGAACCTTCCCCCCCCACCCCTCCTTCCTTCTTTTTTGACACTCTTGTTCTGGATGGTGCTTGTTACAGTTAATTCAACTGACACAGTGGAAAGCCTTTAACAGGACGAACATGCTAAATTCTGTCATTCTATGCCATCATTATAGCTAAATATATACTAGCTAATTTCCATGCTTTCAGGTTGAAGAATGCAGCTTGAGGGGGAATCTCATTCAGTTACACTGCAGCAACCATCATCAACCCCAGTAAGAGTGAGAATTTTTGTTATTCAACAGAAATTTGGCAGCTGTTTTGCTTCGAACTTCAAGGTTTGAAAAATGTATCATCTTTTTTTCTTGCTGCTAGCAGAAAAGTCTGTAATCCATTTTTTCTTCTGATAATTGTAATGCTTTGGAATAAACATCACATCAACATTATAAGAAGAGTATTTGTTCCTTATTTGTTCCTTATTCATCACAATGTATGTTTGCCATTTAGCAAATACTTTAAAAAACCCAAGATACCAATAATTAAATAGAAAATTGGATGAGCCAGACCGATTCAATTACTTTTACAGAACTCCCAGTCCCCTTTTGAGTGGCGAAAAGAAAAAAATGAAAAGGAAGAGGCTCAAAAATGGAGATTTCTGTTACTTTATAGGTTTTAGCATAGTTATCATCATATTACTTCTTTATTCCATTGGAATAAAATTGTCAAGTATGACATCCATTTCCTTCACGATACAATGAGGTTCTACTAGAAAGGAGAAAAAACATAGGATCGTTCCACCCGGTGGTTTTGAATTTCTTAGAGGGGAATTTCATGAACTCCTTCGACGTGGATTAACTAGAATTTTTTGTTAGGGTGTTCATTAACAAATTTAAATTCGACTAGTTTTTTATATAGAAAACTATGTATAAAAATGAACTCTAGTATATTGATATAATATTCAGACAAAATACATGTAAATACAAGTATTGGCTCGTGCTATGCGCAGGTTAGTGATTATCATGTTTAAAAATATTTATTTAATTATTTAATCAATTTTAGTATAAATATATACTTTGTTTCAAAAGTTTATCATTTTACTTAAAATAGACAACATAACTAAGTTACCGTTTATTTTTATTTATCTTTTGGTTAATTTTTTAAATTTATTTATTTTATAAT
>CM018902.1:62500-65000 GCA_009663005.1 Actinidia chinensis
AAGCCCACAACACGTTTGCAACTCGTCGACCCACTTTTCCTTTGGCCTTCCTCGAGTCGTTTCTAATCCCGTTCATGATCTTCTTGTTAGTGGCCTCGGCTTGGCATTGCACGCGGTAGGGTCGGTTTTAGTTGTAGAATTCAATCTTCAGTTGCTCTAACAAAATTCTGACTTTTGCTTCCAACATTGGGTTCCACCATTATCCCAACATGAAGGCCCGTGGGATCCAAATCTGGAAGAATGTTACTGCGAATAAACCCTTATCACGTCTGCATCTCTGATCTGGCCCAGCGGCTCAACTTCCACCCATTTAGTAAGTAATCAGTTTGCTACATAAGAACCTTTTGTTGCTTGAGCTCTGGTAGGACTCCCCGATAGCCATTCCCATTGGCCGAAGAGCCACAGACTAGTAAGCGGAGTTTACGTTCCCTTGCAAGTTGATGGATCAGTGGTGAAAGAGCTGAAAAACAATTTTTTTTTGTTTCACCAGCGCCTATACCTGAGATCCTTCTGCATGTAAGGCCACAGTACCCTGTGAAGAGCTCTGTGTGGCCAATGACTTCCCCCAGAATGTATCCTCCATTCCCTCATGGATCCATAAAGCACATCCTCGACGCGGCTCGGATGTACCCACAGCAGTAAGGACCTTGATAAAGACTTTTTGTACAAATCTCCTAAGTGGATATCCAGAACCGTGCAGCTTGGTCTGATCTTATGCGCCTTCCTTTTTGTCATCTGCAGCTGGTCGTCGCATAATAATTGCCAATAAGGTCCATCTAAGCTCGACCAGGTTGTGTGTTGACAAAAATTGATTAATTGTTGTTGTCTTCTATACTTGGGGACTGAGATACGTCGACTGCACCGTTCTTCTGAGGGTCTCCTTCAAAGGTGGATTGCTAGAGATGTAAGCGCATCTGCAGCGCTTTGAATTCTCTCCCGCCTGTTCGATTTTGAAACCGCTCGAAACTCACTGAGAAGGTTTCTTGCCACCTTCAGATATTTCGCCATTTTAATTCTCTAAGCTTCAAATTTGCCCGTCACCTGAGATGATCGGATTCTTCTTTACTTTTCACCACCATGTCGTCGATGTAGGCATCCATGTTCCTCCCCAAGACGGGCTTGAACATTTTCGTTACCATTCTCTAGTATGTGGCCCTGACGTTTTTGAGTCCAAATGGCATGACTTTGTAGCAGAACACTCCCCTGGGGGTCATAAATGCAGTCTTTTTCTGATCCGATCCATGCAGAGCGATTTGATGATATCCTCTATACGCATCGAGGAAACTCATATGGGCATGACCCGAGGTGCTATCAAACAACTGATCTATCTTCGGTAGTGGGAAACAGTCTTTAGGACAAGCCCAGTTAAGGTTGGTGAAATCGACACAGACCTACCACTTGCCCGTTTTCTTTTTCACCACGACTGTTTCGAAGCCACTGGTGTAAATGACTTTGATTATTGCATTAGCTTCCCTTATTTTCTCCACTCTTCGATCAACCGCGTTTGCGTCTGGGCGCCGTCCTCTCCCCCTTTGTTTGACCGATCGGAAATCCGATTGAACGTTCAACTCGGTGCTGATAAAGTGGGGGTCAATTCCCGCCATTTCGTAAGTTTCCATGCGAATGCCTCGATGTTAGCTTTCAAGAGTTGTATAGTTCCGGTCCCTCTCGCCTTCATTCAGGTCTGATCCTACGAGAAAGAATCAATCTGAACTCGGCTCATCAATTCATATTGCGCACCATTCCTTAATGAACCTTTGCTCGGGATCGTGACCCACATTTGTCAGCACTTCTATATCCTCCTCGATCATTTAACTTCTTTCAATCACACCGCCCGCCTTGGTCGACCCTATGCTAGGTACATTGTTTTGGCGGCCACTTGGTCCTCCATATATAGCCTCCTCACCTCGGGCGTGAGGAATTTATGGCTTGTTAAGTGTGGAAGCCACTCCTTTCATCCTATGCAACTATCTCTTCCCACATAGCATTATATGGTGATGGTATATCCACCACTACAAATTCTTCCTCAGTTCTTGGGAGCTTGCTCGGGTTTTTGAGAGACACGGTTCCCAAGGGCCATGCGCTTGGCTTAAAACCCGACTAGCGAGCTCGGCTTGGTTTAGTTGGTCTTGGGGAATTTTAATGTTTGAATAAAATCGTAATACATTACCTCCGACCGGCTTCCCGTATCCACAGGATTCTGTTGACGTAGTACCCTCCGATCCTTACCTGGCACCACTAAGGATCGCGAGTGAGGATGCTATAACTCTTTCGAGGGTCCTCCCTAGAAAAGGTGACACATTCCCTCTCAGTCTCGCGCCTTCATCTTCTTCGGTGGGGTCATTCGGGCCCCCGATCATGTGAATAGTGCCCAGGGGCAAGTCTTCATCCTCCGCGTCTGCAGCCTCTTCCATTTCCGCTCTGG
Source organism: Actinidia chinensis (assembly GCA_009663005.1). Classification (NCBI taxonomy): domain Eukaryota; kingdom Viridiplantae; phylum Streptophyta; class Magnoliopsida; order Ericales; family Actinidiaceae; genus Actinidia; species Actinidia chinensis. The sequence continues at coordinate 64,926 of CM018902.1, forward strand.
CTCGATCGGGCCTTCTATTGGCCTCGGTTTCGGCCGCTTCTGCCCGGGTCCCTTATCATTAATCTACAAACTCTT
>CM018902.1:95000-100000 GCA_009663005.1 Actinidia chinensis
TAAGAGACAGGCCTCAGCATAGTTGTTGGTTTTTATCTCTCAGCAATATTAAGTGCTATACCTCAGCAAAAGCACCCGATTACTCAGAATTGAATACTGTAGCAGCAATCATACTGACTAACAAAATTTTTTGTTATATTAATACCCATAGAACTATTTGTTTCAACATGTGAAACAAAAATATCATATCATGTTGAACAAATTCAGATTTTTTTACTAAAGAATGCTCCATTGATGAAAGAACAGGCTTGAAACTGAAAAATAAACCATTAGGCAAACGTTACAAAACTAAGATGCAATCTCCACCAGGCAACCGTTTGTCAATCTCATCCAAAACTCTTCTTGATAACTAATATATTTGTTATAAGAACTAATATAAATTTCTTCACTATCTAGCCAAGAGGTGCTAATATTGGAGCTAGCATTATCGCCAACATAAGGAAAGTAAAAATAAGAAAGCCAACTTTTCAAACATTTTCTGCTGTTTGTTAGACATAAAAAAATTCAATAAAAAGTTTTAAAATTAAAAGCATATGGTTGTTTGTAAAGTGTTTTACATTAATTTTTTGAAAAAATGTAATAAAATAGCTAACACAACTTGATTTAGGGAAGGAAATGATTTTCAAATTTCACTTTAAGCTTCTCACACTCCCTTTTTGTTATTTAGCCACTCAAAATGGGAGTCCAAGAAGCTAAAGTGGAGTGCTAATATCATTTCCCTCCAAGAATCTTCTTTTCTTTAAAAAATTCATTTTCCTAATGGACATTCATAACTCATCCAATTGATAACTTTTTGTATATAAACACAGACACAAACAAAAAAACACATGCAGCCAATTTTCTGTACCCAATGAAAAACCACAGCAAAACTCTTACAGTCTAACCCAGTTCCTCCTTAGAGAAAAGCTCAATTTATTGCCCTTCTTTTAAGTTTCCTTTAGATGTGTCCTAAACTTTCTCAAGTTTTTAAATAAATTGTCCATCAAGCCTACGGACGAATAAAAATAAAGCAACTCTATTATTCAAGGCTTCATTCATAAAACGTTGACACCAATTGTAAAATTCAGCCCTTAAAGGAAAGGAACTCATTCCCAGATCAACCCCTTCAGTGCATCCCTCTCTCATCTGATTCAGTCTTGCCCCCTCGATGGAGGGCTGTCTCAGAAAACTACTCCTGTTTCTTTATTTTGGCATCCCTGTTTGGCACTAACTTGAAGTGAGCTGATCCAGGATGGCTGTCAGTACTGAAAGGTAGAAAACCTCTTGATGTCTTATATTGCATGATGATGAAATAATTTGGAAGTATCCTTTACATGATACGACTTGCAAAAGATTCTGTAACTTTCATGAAATGAAACATAAGTTAGGAAAGCTTGAAAAAACTTATGTTAAGGTTTCAATTTGCTCCCCATTTACACTTCCATTTTCCAGCAATAAAACCAAAGAGAAAAGGGCTCAAGAAGTCTTTAGGTGTAAGTGGATAATTTATAAGTGGATAATTTATATTGGTGACCAACAGTGCTAACGAAGGTCAGGTCACTCAGTGGGGACATGCCACTGAGCCTGGAGGCTTGGGCTCAGTGCCGTCAAAAATCAATTGTGAATATGTATGTGGACGCATTGAGAGCAATATTCCATGGTGATGATGTAATCAATCTTGTCCAAATACGCAAAGCGGTTTCCATTGGCCCTTGAACAGCTGAAGTGAGCTCCAGTCATTGATAGCCTACTTTAGCATACATATCAACACCTCCACGCATCGTTATACCAGTATGCTGCGTGCTAAATTTTTTTAACAAGCATTGGCCCCTACTCCCAACTTAAGCAAGTATCAAGTGTCAAGGTAAAAGTGGTGAAATTTAATACCCCACGGGAAGCCCTCAAAAATTCATGTGTACATCATACAGACGACACTCTGAGATGGGCCATTGGGCAGGTTGCCCTTGGTTTTTCTACACGAAAGCCATCTTAGAGGACTATCACCTTTAATTGGCCATCGTAACTGGGAAAGATGTCATTACATGGGTAAGTCACCCAAGTGTCCACTAACAACAAACTCAACAAGTATAAAAAAGGGGCCTTGTTTGGTTCCTATGAAAAAAAATCAATTTCCCATTCAAACTATTTTTGAAAATAAAAACACTAATCATTTTCATATCTTATTCAATTTAGGGGAGATGACTTTTGAGAATTGATTCTCAAAAGTAGTTTATTTTCCAAAAAAAAATTCCAGAAAACAAGTTTCAAAACTATCAACCAACAATTTTCTATGTTTTCCAGAAAATGAAAACAAAAAAAAGGAAAAAACTAAACCAAAGGCATGTAATTAAAAACCAGCAAACACAGTATAATTCCATTACTGCACCACATGAGTTGCATTTCATTGTCTTTCGTATTTAAGTTTGCTAGTATGCATTTGAAATTACAAATTTTATGGTAGAATTATAGTGAGATGGTGATATTATATATCATACTAGCGTCGTCTTCGTTGAGGTCATCATCGAGGTCGGCGTTGGTGTCGGCGTTGGCGTCGGCGTTGACTTCGTCAAACAGAAGAGAGAGAGGGTCGTGGGTGATGGTTTAGTCCGGGACTAACAAACCCACCCTCCACCCCGGGACAGAGTTGTCCCACGTATGGGGCACTATTAGTCCGCTCGGACAAGTAGTCTGGAGCCATTTTCGGTAAACAAACGCAGGAGTAGACTAGACTCGTAGTCCAGTCCCACCTAGTCCGGGTAAACAAACATGCCCTGTAAGTTTAACGTGGACCCACGACAAGCAACCCACTTGAACGTGGACCTGCCCGGTCCACCCCGTCAAATCTGCGCTCCGACTCCGAACCAAATCTTAACCAAGCCCAAGCCCAAGCCTCTCTATATCAAGGTCGGTGACTCGGTATGAAAGAATAGGCGCAATCGTTGGCAATTCTTTGAGAACTCGAAGTTCTTCACGCAAGGTACGTCTCCGATTCTTGTACACATCCACAATTCTGTAATTTCTACGCCTCTTTTAGCTTGAAAGTTCGTAGTCAAATCTAGGGTTTATTCAGTACGTTGAATTAGGGCATTTCTGAAGGATTGAAGGGTTAGAATTGCATATATTCTTGATACAGCAGTAGATTCTTGAATCACCTGAATTTCAGTTTTCTCACGGACACTTTATGCACACTGGATTACCATAAGTATATTTTTCCCATCAAAAAAATAAACGATATTACTACTTCACAACTTGCAAAAATTGAGAATACATACATATGTATATATTATAAACTTTTAATGTAAGAGGATACATGATACAACAAACTTTAAATGAGATGCAAACAATTTAACTTGTACTACTTTTGTTATTGTGTTCCATAAAGTTTCCAAAAGGTATGTAACATACATATTGTATCCCTTGCAAGATCTTCTGGATTTTCAAGCCCCCTAGGCTGCTTATATAAATCGGAATCACAACAGTTCACAACAACAGAAAGCAAATGCTTTACTCCCTCTAGGCACTGCAACATGATCTTTCCCAGAAGTCAAAACACCCATACCTGTACTGCAAATAAAATTGAATGCTTAATGATTGACTCAACAAAGAACACATAGTTGTGAACCAAGCAAAAAGAACTTGAATCCTTTTGTTTCTGACATAGCCTGCTTAAACAAATGTGGTAAAGAAAAAGGTAATCTACAGTAGAACAGGAAGTTAGGAACAAAGAAAACATACAACAATTGCAATAAAGTAATTCATAGTTAACTCCCACCCAAAAAAGTAAAAAAAAAAAAAAACAGTCCATAGATCAAAAAGAAATTAAAGTGACTTTGCCAATCGTAAACCATGTATAATGTCAACCTAGATAACGCTGGCACGTTATTGTATCTTTATAACACAGTTATTAGGAAAAAATGAAGTGATTCATTATGAACTTGCAATTAGGCCTAAACTGCATCCCCAAGCACAAATGGCTAGCACCCCTAGGGGTTCAAGCACACACGTAACGCCTTCTAATTTGAAACCTCAAGATCTTCTCTCAAACTTTCTAAAGCATAAAGGTCATCAGAAAACAAACAAATGGAAGGCAAGAAGCGATTGCTCCATACAGCTTCATCTCATCGTAAGGATTCACATAAATTTTGACAACTGCGGGCATGGGAAGCTTCATTCAGACTAGGTTTTAAGCTAGGTTCCAATCTTTACCCTTTCCATAATGCCCATACACTCCGCTGGGCCTCGCAGACAATGTTATGATCGCCATTGAATGCGTAGATGGAAAAGCAAAAAAGAACACAACTTTACAAAAAAAGAACACAATTCACAACGATTGCAAAAATAGTGCAAATCCGGGAAGAATAAATTGAGAAATTAGGGTTGTAAACCATCACGCCAAATCTAATGGACTCTTTATAATCAGCAAAATCGAATAGCAGAGTGAGTCCTGTCGATCGAATTCATGAAAAGAAAATACATTAAAAGAAATCAAAATCGCCGTACCATGTAATTGGTTTAGGAAAATTGCTTTTCCACCTCTCCCGTGTCAGACACTCTCCTGTCTGACACGATTGTCCTCTTTTCCAATTACAATTATGTCCTCACTCCCAAATCTCTTTCTTTTTTTTAGTTTTTTTACTATTAGTTTTGTTTACTTACTTTCTATTATTTTTTTTTTTATTTTATCAATTTATTTTTTTTATCCGTTTTCTTTTTTTTTAGTTGTATATTTTGGAGTTTTTATTTTGAAAAATTTATACACTAATAAAAAATTATCTCTTTAAGTTTTGTTAATTGTTTATAGTTTTGTTCAATTTTTTTTATTATTTTATTATTATTTTTTTTTATTATTTTTTTATCATTTTGTGTTTATTTATTTGATTTTATTTTTTTTGTGTTTTGCTTATTAATTGTTAATTTGAAAAAAAATTCCATTCAAATGCTCACTTTGACACGTGTCAGAATCTCTCACTTCTTTAAATACCCCCAACCATTGACAAATGTCAGAACTCCTACTTCCTTTA
>CM018902.1:207500-217500 GCA_009663005.1 Actinidia chinensis
GACAGTTATGGACTGTTGCCTGTTGTTAGCAACTTCAATGGCCTCCTTGCATTGTTTAGAACAAACTTTGAACTTGTCATTAAAATCTGCAAGCAATAGAAACAAGACAGTTAAAACAAGCTCAGCCATACCAGTTAGACGAGCCCATGGAAGCAAGATCAGACAAGCTCGATGAGAGCACTGAACTCTGCTTTAACAAGGCTACTTATTGCTAAGGGACAACTACCAGACCCTCCTACCGCTTTGAACTGTTCTCACAATAGAAGGGCTTAGGGAACAAAATCCTAGGTCCGCTAAGCATACAAGGTTACCCGAGCCCGCTTCATTAAGAAAAATGAGTCAGAGATACCCGACTCATGGAAACACGAAGTCAGAACATCAAATGCAGACTACAAGCAGAGTAAAAATTCAAGAAATAAAACCAAGAATCCTGATGTAAAAGTACAACAAAGGAAATCAAACATGAAATAGAGTGCGGATAATAGAAAAGCACACAAAAAGCGAGAAATATTTGAGTACCAGGAACTCACCAAATCAAAGATCGGTCGTCAGAAACTAGAACAGTGGCCGAAAGAACTATTGGGCGGTAGCAGCAGATAGAGGGACATTCTTTCTCTCTCTAAAATGCTCTCAAAAGTTCAAAACACGGTAATGGAAGATGGGAGGCAAACAAACTCTGAATAAGGAAGGTGAAGAGGCGGGAACAAAGCAAAAGCGTGTCTTAGTGGGCACGTGATGCCACACGCTAGTAACTGCCTATGAAACCTACAAGACGTCAGCACGTGGCAACCACCTAGCTGCATGTCCGCACCAAATGAACCCTAGGGGCAAGTGGGGGACCGCGGCACCAGCACTCAAGCGTGCTCACTATCTAAACAAACGTGGACACATGACTGTTAACATTTATGGGGAAAGACAACTAGCAGACATCGGCTTGTCCACCAAACAATAGACTTAGAGAACAAACACATCCAGCTCGCATGACCTCGGCAAACATCGACCCAACTCATGCAAAATGAGGGACAATTGTAAGGGGACAAATTATACAATGACGTAATTCGGCCTTGCTACGGCAGGAACCTCTGCCGGGTTATTGCTATAAAGTAAGCTCAGTGATTCCCTGCACCGGAGCTCGGTGAAGATACTATTCAACACTGACCTTGCTAGGGTGGAGGTCTTCGACAGCTGCCGCTACAGTGCAAGCTCGGGGACCCTCTATGCAATCTCCAAAATAATTGCTACAAGATAGATTCGTTCGAGTTATGGCTATCGTTACTCCGAATCCTGCTGTTCATCGGCTGGAAAATCATTGTGCTAGAATCTTGATAGGGCACAGCCAGCGGTAATCCCAAGGGATGTCCAGGACAAAAGGTGACTTGCACATTAGAGTACCTTCTGATAGCCCCCCACGCCTAAATGGAGATGTCGGCAGTTGACGATGAGCTATTAGCCACTCTGTAGGGGCATGACTGAATCAACCGCCTACTCACTAACATAGTAGTAGGCCCGTGTGGGTACGTGCCGAGCTGCAGCCAGTCGAATGACAAGACAGCTAGCGTGTCAAGCCATGCACTGAGCTAGAGTATAAAAAGGAATACTGTTGTTCTCTCAGAGGTATGTGCGACCTTGCTTTCCGAACATACATATGCTTTCTATCTCTAAATATTGTCGGACGTTTAATGCCAGGTCACACAGAGCAGAAACGGGAGCGAGAGCGTCATTGTTAAAAAGTAAACGAAGTGATAGTCATCTTCAGATTGCCAAAATAAATAATATATAAATTTATAAAAATTGAATTTGTTAGCCATTTTTAATTGATATATATATTATATATAGGCAAAAAAAAGATTAATTGATACAATTAATATAACATGTGTGTGTGTGTATATATATATACAAGAATAAGAATATAAGATAATACAATAATTACGTGTGAGATCATAGTTGTAAAATGTATCACGTAAATGATCTGAAATGATAAAAAAAACAGATGGTAACATCAGATCTGTTATTTTTAGGTAACTGTATAGTTAGATAAGTTGTATTTTCTGACATTGAATACATAATTTTTTGTTTTTAAAAAAAATATTTGTCCATATGTTTACCAAACGAAGTAATAATGACCAAATCTGTTATTAAATAATTTAGTTAAAAGTAAGCTAGCAATAATACCTATACCAAACATACTTAAAGCAATGGTGCACACACCTATTTAAATACAAATTTATCAAATATTTTTTTATACAGTTAAAATATTTAGAGGAAAATATAATTTTTAAATAAAAATAATAAATTTTTAATGTATTGCGCTCTCAAATTTGAAAATCCTCGCCTCAAAATAAAAATTCGCGCTCTCAAAATTAAAATCCTCGCTCTCAAAAATAAAAATTCGCTCTCTCAAAAATAAAAATTTGCGAATTTTTCACGATTTTCACCAAAATTCTTTAATTCGCGATTTGGGAGTGGGAACGGAACCCTATATAAGCGAATTGTGTGACTAAGGTCTAATGTCACTGTAAGGACAAAAAATTTTGCATGACTTTTCCGAAATAATGTTGGGTATATGTGAGGAATTAAAAATTTTATTAAGAGAGGTTATGTGATAGTGGTTAGTGGTAGAATAGATAGAATAGAAGCATGTGGTCTGTTTAATATACATTGAAAAGTGTAGGGGGTTAGGGGTGTTTGTTTAAAAGTGTTAATGGGTGAGAGTATGTAGGACTTTTTAGTCTTGCACACACACACACCACACAAAAAAAAAAGGGGGATCAGCCTTCTAACAGCCGACTCTCCCTCTCTCTCCTCTCCTCCATTTTTCTTACCAAGAACTCCTAAATTCACCAAAACTTCAAGTCCCCTTCAAGACCCACACATAAAATAAATAATTCCTCTTAAGCGTATTGCAAACTGTATTGCGTCTTTCAAACCAAGAAACTCATATTTTGGATTGGAGCTCATTGGAGGCTAGGTTTTCATTTTACCATTCAATTCAAACTCAAATCTTGAGGTAAGAAGACAAATTCTACTCCTTTTAATTGTATCTATGTGATGTATAGCATATGTCTTGTCCTTATTGCTCAAATTTATCTAAATTGTCATTTGCTCCAAAAGTGGGTTTGTTGAGTTAGATTTTGTGATCTACAAATTGAGAACTGTGTGATGGAATTGATTGGTTGATTTGCCCTCTTTGATGTCCATTTATTGCTCTACATATCAAAATTTGACATAAGACCTCAGAATTGTGTTTGGGTTGAAAGTCCACACCTCTAGGGTGAAAATTGGCATTGCTGCCCCCTGGTTCTATGTTGCTGCCCCTATTTTCCAGCAGCCATCCCCTGTTTTTGGGTGGTTTTCGGTCACCCTTTGATGCCCTTTTGGCCCTCGATTGTCCCTTCCTTTGTATTTGTGATCTTACCACATTTGAATTACCGAATTCTCGATATCATGACTTTCGACTTTGGACACGTGATTAATAAATTTCTAGTTTTATGAATTGAACACGCGTCAGTTGACACTTTTTGATAAAAATAATGAATTTTTAGATTAAATGGTACTTTGAGAGTTTTTGAAAGGCCAAATTGTTTTGAGTGATTAATTGATAAGATTGAACTCTAAGGATCACCCGTTTGGTGTCCCTAGCATGGGGGCACGGAGCCCACGAAATCCGGCGGGGGGTGGTGCACGGAGCCCACAAATCAGGCAAAGGATTCTTCCCTAACAAAATTGATGAGTATTTTCTTATGAAATGCGGTTTGATGTATTCGAACTTAATTTGAGTATTTGGCAAAAATAGGTTTTCAATTAAGAGAAAATGAGAATTTTGGTAATTGTTTGAACTTTGGGTGGGATATTTAAACTTAATTGAGACACTGGACATCGTTTAGACATATGAACAACCATTTCGCGGTACTAGTGGTAGAGTTTAGAGTTAAAAATTTTTGGTTCATCACAAGCCTGCATACATTAGTAGGTCCATCATCATGCTCAATCATTATGCATTCTTTCATATTTATACACTAGACGAAGGTAGAATAATTTTTCTACTGGCAGTGAGCTCAACCCATTAAATTTTCAGGTATTCGGAATGGAGCATGAGATGGATCTTTTGAAGTCGTGGTTGCATGACATTGGAAGTTCTCGAGCATGAAGTTATTTTTACATCTTTGTTTTATATTTTTGAAAGATGGTTTGTAACTTCATTTATAAATCTTTTGACTATTTGGTTATTGTAATAATTTTTAAACTTAGTACTTATGCATTGGGGTTATGGACGTTGTGGATAGAACTTGTTACTCCAAATGATGAGATTATATTTTGTTAACTTTGATATTCAAAGGCATAGTATGAATCTGGTTCATCCTATGTGGTTTTATTTACTTTTGGAGTTATTAAATTTTAGGGTGTGACAAATCGGTATATCAGAGGCTTTAGGTTCGAAACTTAGGGAACCGTGGGAGACTTCTTTGAGCCTTGGGGTTTAAACCGTTGCATAAGTTTTCTCATGAAAATTATATTTTTTTTATTTATTGTGCTGTGTGACATTAATGATCATACATAAGTTCATTGGCCGGAATGATGTGAGTTAACAAGCAAGTGTTGAGTTGTGGCATAGAGGTTGTGACCTCATTTGAGATAATGTGAGGCTACTGAGTATTTTCTTACTTTCTTATAGAACTATGCCGCCGACCAGAGTGTAGGACGTGTACAACCGCGAAGGGTGGTCAAATGCTAGACGTGGCAGGAATGAACGGGAAAATGATGAGGTAGTCAAACGGGGGGAAATTAGGAATCCAAAAATGATCGCGTGAGCAAAAATGGGAAAAACAGGGACTCCAACTACACAAAACACCCTTCTAACCAATTTATTGCGGCACTTACGCGCACATGGCTCAAAGCCACCTAGAGCCAATACTTCGAACGTGCTATGGAAGTAGTAAGGAATTCTCCGAAGTTGAACCTCCTATGTTCAACGGGGTTTTTTTAGTAGTGATCCTGGTGGCCCCGACCTTGGTTGCGAAAATCGCAACTATTTGATTGTAGATGTGACCGAGGAGCCGTGAGAGTGAAGCTCGTGCATGTCAACTAATGGGGAGGCTAATGAGTGGTGGAAGTCGTACTCGCAACTAGGAAAGCATCGAGGGGATGGCTAGGACGGCGGGAATGGGAATGAGACGGATGTGAGAACATGACTTGGGCGAGTTGAGGCTACTTTGAAGACCAATTTTTCCGGACTCATTCAAGGACATGCTTCGGGAACAATTGACGGTTAGAGCAAGGACCATGACGTGTCGGAGTATGCGATGAATTTCACGGCTTTCTGGCTTTGCGCCGGAACTGTATCCACAGAGGAAAGAAGTGCTTAAAGGTTCATCCGGGGTTAGAGACTCGATCAAAAGTTTGTGATGAGGGGGGTCATACAAAAGTTCCGCGGTATTGGAGTGGAAAAGAAACTTGGATGCTTTGGGGGTTAACAAGAAAAAGCTAGACCGCTGACCACGACAGTGAGTTGGCCATCGACGGGTAGTTCTGGGGTTGTATTCGGAAACTTAGGAACATCCAAAATAAGAGAGACAAGGAGAGCCGCTCAATTTTCACCAAACCATTCTACTTTCGGGCACCTACTTCTTACAGGCTTTGGAGGAACTCGTCTAGACCACCGATGACTTGTCACCAAGTGGCCAACCGGGCCATTTCGCACTCAATACCCAAATTACGCGACTCTTCCACCTCCACAGTCTCGTGTTCAAGGTGCTCCGGGTGCTTGGTTTTGATGCGGTGGGTTTGGCCACATTGCCAAGTTTCGTCCACCAGTGAGGAGGTACTCGTAGTGGTTCGGTTCGTTCAGCAGTTTGAGGCCGAGTTCTGAGTTGGTAAACCACCGAGAGGGGTGCACACTGCAGACACACTATCGACAGACATACTTAGGTAAGGGCTCACGGTTGATAAGGGCTAGTTCTTCTACGCCAATTCAGGCTTCACAGGATGGGCGTTTTCACTGTCAAGCCGCTACACCACCACAACATCCTAATCTCAGAATTAGAGTCGTCCATTTGCAGGGTACATTTCTATTTCAACTCTTTGCTAATGTTATTTGATTTTGGAGCATCGCATTCATTTCATTGCCACATCTTTGGTACTTGCTTTGGGTTTGGAAACTGAGAGTTTAGTCCTCCATTGTTTTTAATACCCGTTGGGTGGTAGGCACTTTGGACAGTATATGTCGGAGATGCGAGGTTGCGTCATCTTAGATTTGCCGTTTTTGAGTTCGATTTCAAGTATTAGGTATGTCGGGTTTGACCTCAATATTGGGTATAGATGGGATCAACTTAAGGGCGGACTTTGATTGCTTTAAACGTTGAGTCTGTATTGATGCCGGAGGGAGGTTATTTTAAGTTTTTTGGGGAACGAAGGGAGCCCATTTAAGTCTTAATTTGTATGAATCGCGGATAAGGGGTCGATGGCATGTTGTTGGCGAGTTGACACTAGATGAGAATTCATTCACACGTGGGGAGTTACCGCCGAAGTTGTTGATGAATGTTCGGATGTTTTTCAAGACGAGTTACCGGGTTTGCACATGAACGGGTAGGGCGAGTTATGATAGATTTAATTATTCGGGCACCGCACTGATTTTTTTTTTTTTTGATGCCACCTTAACGTTTTGCCAACGGACGAGTTGAGAGAGTTGAACAACACAATTGCAATGAATTACCAAGATTTGGGGTTATCGTCCGAGTACATCGCCATGGAGGAGCTCGGCTCTATGTGCCTCAAAAGAAGGATGGTACGTCCGTCTGTGCATAGATTACCGTAAAACTTCACCGTGTCACCGTTAAGAACCAATATCCCATGCCTAGAATTGATGATTTGTTTGATCAACTTCGGGGTGTGACTTGTATCTAAAATTAATTGGAGGTCCGGTACATCAACTTAGAGTTCGACGAGGGACATCCAAAACCACCCCTCTGTACCAGTCTGGTCACTATGAATTTGTTGATTAGCCTTTGGTCTCACAATGCCTCCGGCACCTATCATGGGATTAGAATCGTATTTTTCGGACTTAAACTTGACATTTGTCGTGTCTTCGTTGATGATATTCGTATCTATTCACCCTTCCGAGGAGGAGCACCAATCTCATCCTTTCCGTTGTCTTGAACTCTTAAGAGACACCTATTATATGCTAGTGGAGTAAGTGCGAGTTTTGGTATCCGAGGTCAAAATTTTGGGTCATGTGGTGTATAAAAAGGGGTATCCGTAGACCAGGGAAAATCGAATCAATTGACGTGGGAGCATCCGAAGAAATGTGTTTGAGATAAGGAGTTTCTTGGCTTGGCCGGGTATTTACCATCGGTGTGTTCTCGATTTTTCACGTTTACGCACCGCTGACGAGGTTGACAACGGAAGGGACACGGGTTTATTTGGGATGACAATGCGAATTGGCATTCGAGGAGTGAAGAAGTGGTTTGACTAGGTACGCCTATTTTAGTTGTGCCCGAGAGTGGAGTTGGCCGACTCCGTGTATGTGATGCCTCGCGGAAGGCCTTGGGTGTATTGATGCACGGGATAAAGTGGTAGCGTATGGGTCCGACAACTTAAGACACCTATGACAAAACTATCCACGCACGACTGGAGTAGACAGCCATAATATTTGCATTGAAGAGTGGCGACATTACCTTTATGCGAGAAGTTGAGGTTTATAGATCACAAAAGTTTGAAGTTACCTATTTTTGCAAAAGAGCTAAATTTGAGACAACGCGTTGGAGGAGAACACTTGGAGAATTATGCTTCGAATTACAATATCACCCGGGAAAAGGGAAGTGGTAGCGGATGCGTGAGTAAAAACGGCGAGTTTAGCTAGTTTGGCAATGGAAAAGTGGAAAAAGATGAAGCACTGGGTTTTGCCTTGCATTGTGAGGGATATGCCGCGAGGGAGTCACCTTGTGTAACCTTAACCGTTCCATTCGACCTTATCGACTCGTGTAGTGGAGCGCGCAGCAAATGGATGAGGAAGCAAAACTTTCCGGGCCAAGTTTCTCATGGGGAGGCACCGATGGGTTGGATGATTCACACAGATCAAAGCATTCTTTTAAGGCAAGTTGTTTGCTACCACTTTTGTGTCGAGATAAGATTTTGCGAGAATTTCATCACTCAACGGTAGTGTGCATCGGGGAGGACAAAAAGATCACGACTGGAGGAGGCAATTTTGGGGTCGGGAATGAACAGGGACGTGGCAACTTTGTGTCTAAGTGACATGTGCCAAAAGTGAAAGCGGAGCACAACGACTGGAGGGAGAGTTGCACCGTTACCGGTAGTGAATGGAAATGGGAAAAGTGACATGGGATTTTACGGGTGTACCGCGGATTCACCGATTGTGGGGGAGGCAGGATTGCCGTTGGGTGATAGGGACCGATTGACCAAGACCGCGCACTTCACCAATCCAAGTGACCGGACCCGATAGAGGAGCTTAGTCGTTTATACATCCGGAGATTATCCGATTGCATGGGATTCGGTATCTATTGTGACCGATCATGATCCGCGTTTCATGGATCATTTTTGGCAAGGCTTGCATCGCGCTTGGCACAATTTGTTGTTTAGTACCGCATATCACAGCCAAACTGGATGCGGTGGTTAAATCGAGAGGACGATCCACATTCTAGAAGATATGCTTTGGGATTGTGTTTTAGATTTCGGGGTAGTTAGGAGGATCACCTTACGTTAGTGGAATTCGAGTACAACACTTAAATACTAATCGAGCATTGAGGATGGCACAGTATGAAGCTTTATATGGGAGATGACCGTGTAGATCACCTGTGTGGTGTCAGAATTGGGAGAAAACGACTTTAGTGGACCCAGTTACGGGGCCGAGCTCGTGAGAGTATGGGACTGATTCGCAAAAGACTAAGGTAACGCAGAAGAAGTAATGATTAGAGAAGGTGGGTTTGAAAGTGAGCAGTCAACGCCTTGTTAATCGAAATAAGAGGTCAAAAGAGTTACGCCGATTGCCAGAGCACCCGTCCGTGTCATTTAATGTGGGGATCATGTTTTTTCTCAAGATTTTGCCACGTACGGTTTGACTCGCTTTGGGCGTGGGGGTGGTGGGTAAAGCCTTTCAACCGCGCTATATCGGGGCCTTTTGATATTATTGAGAAAGAGCGGGGAGTTCGCTTATCGCCTTAGCTTTGCCCCCGAGGCTTTCGGGCATCATGTTGTGTTCCCGTATCCAGACATGTTGAAGAAGTATGAAACGGATGCCAGTAACATATTAGAATGGTCGAGCATGGAACTTGAGGCCGATGCATCTTGGGGGGAAAACCAATTCGAATCACGATACGAGGGAGGAAAATGCTAAGGGCAAAAACGATTTGATAGTGCGGGGTTCATGATTAACTTGGGTTAGTAGTGAAGAATCAAATAGGAAAGGGAAGATGAGAGGAGTGAGAAACACCAGAATGTTTATGTATGAGCTTAAGAAGTATCTAGTTTAATTGTTGCATTTTTCAGATTGAGGACATTGAATTCATATTGCATATCATACATGCATTATGAGTGTGAGATTGCCCTAGTGGGTTCAAGATTTTGAGGACAAATTTTTCTAAGGATGGGTAGAAGTAAGGAACCCGAAATTTTGGCATAACTTTTTCGAAATAAGTTGGATAAATGTGAGGAATTGAAAATTTATTAAGCGAGGTTAATGTGATAGTGCTGAGATGCATTTAGGCTGTTTTAAATAACATTTTGAAAGTAAGGGTTGAAAGTGTTAATGGGTGGAGGATGTAGGACTTTTAGTCTTGACACACACACAAAAAAAATAAAAAATAAAGGGGGATCAGCATTGCTAACAGTCGACTTTCCCTCTCTCTCCTCTCCTCCATTTTTTCTTACCAAGAACTCTTAAATTTACCAAAACTTCAAGTCCCCTTCAAGCCCACACATAAAATCACTTCCTTACGCGAGTGAAACTTGTATTGCGTTCATTCGCACCAAGAACTCACATTTCGGATTG
>CM018902.1:277500-290000 GCA_009663005.1 Actinidia chinensis
TGGATAATTACTTTTTTAGCCCTTAAACTATTTAGAATTTGTCTATATCATCCCTCAACAACCAATTTTGTTTATTTCGTCACTAAACTACTAAAATCAAATCTAATCAGCCTCAAAATTGACGGGTCGTCTATTACTAGGATGGAATCCGTCAAAGCAAGATATAAAGAGGTGTCCATAGGTCTTTAGGGTACTTTTGTCTTTTGACATGGTCTAGGAGGGAACGAAATGTCACACTCATACGGATCTTGTGCAGCAATTCCATTAGTTCACATGATGGCTTATACACCTTGCTAATCAATTATCAAATTGATAAATTGAATTACTCGTTATTTGATATTCAGTAAATTAAATTACTAATTAATAAATTTCTCTGGCTCCTCTTCCCCCTACATAAGCAGTCCCGCTTCCTCGGGCGGGTTGCTCTCTTGCTAGGTCAGTACATATAGCCATTAAGGTTTGAAATAAGTTTTGAGATAAAGTTTGCAACCTTGTAGTTTGAAATGAAGTTTCATTTCGATTCCTGGAGATTCAGCAACTATCAGGAGAACCCCCGATATGTTGGAAGCATTATTATCTTCCATGCAAATACATTAGGGAAACGCTGGTTGAACCAAAGACAAATAGTTACAAAGTAAAAATTGCGAGTTGTCACAATTAAATTTGTTGGGCACAACAGAAGCACAAGGACGGCATACATAAAAAAGATAATCACGTAATCACATAACACGTTACTTTGTTTGGCATACACCGGCTAGGCGGCTACGTCAATGAGAGATAGATAAATCCACTATAATTCTTAGAGTGTACAAACATAAGATCAAAAATATCCAAAACCCAACACCCAACACCCAAATCCGAGCCTTGAAACAATCCCAATTTTACCTGCTCAAGGGTCACTCCGGTGCCTCCAAGTATTTTTTTGGTCTCCCTACATCACTACCCTTGATCTACTCTTTACTCTCTCTATCTCTCCCTCTCATAATACACTCATCTACATTCTTTTTATGCACATCATAAGGACTGTGGGGGTGAGTTTATAATGTGAAAATCGAAGGTGATACCAGCGCACTATCCAACCCTTTCTCTTTTGAGAGTGCTCCACGATAGTCGTCCTCCTCCTGTATCTGCAATACAACAATGGTAAGTACGGCCGCCGGAGCTGTTCCGGGACTACGGCTCTCCGACGGTCAATGTTTGTTGACCTGACAGCTCACGCCGTAACGATCAGTTTTTTCCCCAAAGAAGAGCCAAGAAGAAAAGAAAAGAAGAAAAGACAGAAGAGAGAAAGATAGAAGGAGAAGAGTGAGGCCGTCGCAGTCATCGGAGACCCCTCACCTCTACGTCGTCTCTGGCTTATGTAGTATCATTTGATGCGTGTTCCCACACGCCATCTGATCCCCTGACATCCAGGTAAATGGGACCCACTCTAATCCCTTGAGAGGAGTTGGTTATTCATCCCTGCTTTCATGGGTGTCCTCACCCGGATTAGGGACGGCTGAGCATTTTCTTGTCGTACAGCATTACTGTCTCGTGTCAACGTCAGGATTACACCAAGCTCTGTGCATTAACCGAGCCTCCAAGTGCTAGCCGTTTAGCGCGAAGTCAAATAAACAAAGAAGTATTCCCGAGCTAGGGAAGGGCTGGCTCCGATTACTTTTTGCGAGCTCGTTCCTGCACGGTATTATATTATTTCGTGTGACGCAGAACGGCACCGAGATGAACAGCCCCTGTATAGTGGTGAAGGCTTCAAGTTTCATCTCTCCGGGCCTTATAATAGCTGGGAATTATTCATATGTCGATGTCCCCACAGTGCCCCCCAGTTTGATTGGGCTCGGTTGGTACTCACCGTGGCTATGCAAGATGGATGGTCAGGCTTCATATATCCACTCGTGCTCTTCTACCGTGCTGGGTGTTTCCAACATATGGGGGAGCAGCTAGGCTCCTCCGCCTCCGGTTTGGTTCCCTTAGGTGCGGTTGTTATATGGATGCCATCTGTCAGTAATCCATGGATTTGTTATTATGACGGTTCGCGCGCGAAATGATGCGCCCCTGTGCGCGTTTGGCTCATTTCCGCCTCTTCGAGCTCCTTTTTAGGGCATTGCCTATTTCCCTCTTTTTCATCGTTCAGCACTTTTTTAGAGAGAGAAGGAGATCGAGCTTTGCGTCCTTGACACCATTTTTCGCGGCAAGCTGTGAGTATACGGTTTCGTCGGAAGAGCGCCCCCATCTGAATACGGTCAAGGTCACTATTTTCTCTGCGGCTTCTTTTGTAACATCTGATTAGAACGCGATCAAATCTCCGTCGTAGGTCCGTCGTCTCGCAAAGCACTGAATAGGGTCTGGGTCAAACCGACCTGAGGTAATTAGGGTTCCTAGGTTTCGACCTCGCTTCTCGGGGGCTCTTTTAAGCTCCGCTGACCATCTGCCTCCAATTTCAGGACATGGCGTTGAATCGGGCTAAAATGCTTGTTCGCGATAACGAGGCTTTAGCCCCCAATTCCGTATGACCATAGGATCCTGACGGACAGTAGTGATAGATTGCCCGCGGTACAAAGATGAAAACCCGCGGATGGTGGAGGGAGAGCGATCGGAAGAATGCCCAGTGTAGGACCCGGTTCATTACCAAGGCCGAGGCTCGATTTCCACTCAGCAAAACTCTTGAGATCCGTCCTTTCTATAGCGGGGCTCACATTTCAGTGCAAGTCTCTGAAACTTTGTCCGAACCGTGCTGGCGGTTGAGGCTTTGATGCAGAGAGGAGAAGGATTAGAGTTCACCGCGTTCTGATCTGTTTCATGTGTACTACGTGGTCAAGCCTAGGAAAAATCCTGAGACCCAAATGCTCGAAGGCAAATCACTATCTTCGCCTTAGGAAGCCAAATCAGCCTCAGACGAGGTTAGTTACGATTCTCCGGGCAAAGGATCCAGTATTGAACGACTTCATTTTTGGGGTCTTGGGCAATTGCGAGTTCCCTGTCAACGAACTCAACCCCTTCATCGTATTTCCTAGGACAGGGGTTACACCGTAGAGTGAGAACGGCGTGTCCCATTCTCCCGGTGATATACTTTGTCAATTCGTCCATCTACATAACGGTTAATGACTGTGGTGTCCGCGTTCGCTTTTGCAGGAGTTTCAACAGATTTTTTGGAGGAGGAGCGACGGTGTTCGGCTTTGTCAATTAAGTGCCGTTTTATTGGTTTTGATTTTGTGAACCAATTGTGGACGCTCCCGGCAAAAGTCTTTGATTACTTAGGTTACATCCCCTTGTCCCGGAGAGTACACCATTTCATCTCCGAGACGCTCATAGGGACGGCCGTTCTTCCGCACCCTCAAGATCCGAGGACCAGGTTCTAGGCCGAGGAGCTCTCTATCTTATGACGAGGGACAATGATTGATTTGGAAGGGACCTCAGCAGAGCTTCGAAGGCTGTAGAAGAGGCCAAAAGGCCGAAAAAATTCTAGTTCCAGTGAATCGAGCTCTTCCTAGTTGGGACATCGATCTGGGCGGGCGACGAGGCCCTGAACGAAGAGGCCGAGGTCGAAGACGGCGAAGAGGTGGATCAAATCCCTCTGAGGACTACTTTGGTTCCAGCTCCCATATTCCGGGGTCCCCAGGAACCTATAAATCTCCCGAGCTCAGATTCCTGACGTTGCCAATCATCGAACGAGGGAGATGTTGTACGAGCAATCCTATTATCAAAGCAACAGTTCATACTAAGAGTTCAATTGGAACGCGGAGATTCATGGCCCCTAAGGTGAGGATTCTGGGGAAGAAAAGAAGAAGCAAGCGCCCCAACAACTGATCGTCCACACTCCCCGAGGGCTCATATCGCGTACACACCAGCCCCAAGAAGATCAGTCCACCGCGCCGTCCTTGATGGGTGGCAAACAGAAAGGGGGAAGCAACCTGCAGAGGGAACTTCTCAACCGATAGAGGGGAAGGGAAAGGGTGCAGGATCAGCCGCTGGCACCCCCGAGCTGTGGGCCCCTCAATTTCTGCTGTGTGGAGCTCGGAAACAAGTTTACCTCGGTGGACCACTTCTAAGGAACCACGAGACCTGGGGTGCGCTGGGGCAACGCGGTGAGGGGTGATGATGATGGCTCCCCCAAGAGTCGCGGTCATGATGCTGAGCCACCGGCAGAATTCGGGTGGCAAGCTTCGTTTTGTCTTCGGGGGCCCAGGTTAGAATCTTAAGTTTCCGGCTTTCCATCTCTGATAACGAGCCTGATACATGCTCGTTCTTTTTCTAATCCATCTCTTTTTCCTTTCTTAGTATTTCGGCGAGCTGTGTATCTTCCTCACTCCGGCTAAAGCAGGGTGTGTGGATCTGAGAAGGCGAAACGAAAATCAGAAGGTAGTACCTCGAAAAGGGAGCTGAAACAAACTCAGTCACGATCTCACGGATGCAGTTCCGGCGTCGAGATTCGAGATTTCTCACGGAAACACGCCCAGCAAGAGGAAGCGTCCGAGACTAAAGAGTTCGCTGTGCGAGGTCTACAAGAAGTATGTGCGCCGCGCTTTCGAGCTGGGCGGGAGAGTGTATGAAAGACAGGGTAGCCGAGCTCCGCCCCGGTGTCTTAGGAGGGATGGCTGCTGTGAAAGAGCTTCAGATCCCACTTATCATCCGCACCTTGGTCGCTCCTGGCCCCTCCCTCCAGATCCCGCCTCCCCGGAGGATATTCGCCCATCCCACCTGCCCGACTTCAACGAGAGGGAGCAGCGACCCTTCATGCCCCTGCAGAGGGGGAAAATACGCCGTGCAGTGGAAGATCAAGCAAGGGGGGGGCGCGGGAGACTGTGGATCGGGACCGAGCTGGGGAAAAAGCAGGAGGCGACCGAAAGCCTTTAGAAGTCGAGGGTGAAACCTCGTTTAGGAAAGCTTCCTTTGGATTAGGACCTCTATGTATTGTCGAATTTGTTTACTTGAAAATTTTGGACAGCTATTGACTATGCATCTTCGGTATAACGTTGTACCAGTTCTTCGGCGTGATCTCGGTGTTATGATTTGACTCTTGTAAGAACATTTCCTTCGATGTCTTTGAATAGTGCTGGGCTTCGCCTCGGCCAGGGTCTAAGGGCTGCTTGAATTCCCCCACGCGTAAAATTGTGTGGACTCGCCACATGTTAAACAGCGGATTCGTAACTAGGCTCTGGTTGGTTCACTTGGTGGAACGGCATGGTCACGGTTTCATGCCGTATTTCAACAATGTAACGGCGTTTGAACCGACTCTTGAGTGCACCGTTTCTCGGTCAGTTTGAACGTCGCACTAATTCGGGTCTAATAACTTCTGCCTTCGATGGCTTAGTTCGTTGCCGTTCGAGGGCCTTTAAATAGTGAGCTGCACCCGGACCTTGATGAATACATCCACCATCATTCAATAATCTTTTCTGAGAGCAATCAAAGGTTCACAAAAATGCCCTTGTTTCTACAAACTGGCTTGGCTATGTTCTTGAAAATCCCCTGTAAACTCCAAGGGGTCAAGATGATTTTTCCCTTGGGGCGTGGGTGGGATTGGCCAAGCACTTCTGTCTCATCAACCTCTGTTTCAACAGCTCTGGTAGTCTGAAGCTTTGTTCCCAAAAAACTCTGTAGCTTTTGAGCTTAGTCCGGTATTCGGCTCGCGCTATGGTTCAGTTGAGTTGGCCTCTCCGTCACCCCGCACTCGCCGAAGGTACCGAGGTCTAGGAGTCATGCCTTATTTCGAGGCAACTGTCCACAAGACTAAAAGAATTAGTCTGAAGGCCCGTGGCCTGTGCCTCTTGTAGTACTCGATGACCGGGACATTGGTTCCATATCATTCGACTGGAGAGGCTCGGCGTCGGTCCATCGTCGTTGCTGTTGGTGTGAAGTGAAGCGACGTGGTCTCTCAACCTTTCTTTCAAGCGGTAGTCTGTCTTTTACCTTGTAATTAGAATTGTAGTTAGTATCGACATACTGTATCTGAATGTTCTCTCTTTTAAATGGAATAAAATGCCGATTTACGTCTCATTCTGTTGGTTGCTGAATTCTTGCAAATGTTCGTCTTCTCATTCTGGTCTTCAATTAAGTTAAATGATGCAAAGTTGACAATTACTATCCGGAGCTCGGTTGCGGCTCTACTAACCCCCTCTCAAGATTTAATTTAACTGAATTAAACTTGCAACAAAATAATGGGACAAGCTCGGGAGCATGTAAAGCTCGGCTAGCTGTCCCTTCGAATTTTACCAAGTGCTACTTGATTAAAGCGTATGAAGGGCACGTCGGTGCTTTTCGAAGCTCGGCTAACCCCTTCTCGCAGATTTGATCAAGTTAACTGTTAAACGTTTAATGGACAAAGATCGGAGCATTGTAAAGCGCGGCTAGATTCACTTCGAATTTTACCAAGGGCCTACTTGATTTTTAAACTGATTAAAAGCGTATTGAAGGCCAGTTACACAAGTTTGGTGCTGTTTCGAAGCGCGGCTAACCCCCTTCTCGCGATTTGATCAAGTTAACTGGAAACGTTAATGAGAAAGCTCGGAGCATGTCAAAGCTCGGCTAGCTTTCCCTTCCGAATTTTCCAAGTGGTGCTGATTAAAGCGTATGAAGGCAGTTCGTGCGTTTTCGAAAAGCGCAGCTAACCCCTTCTCGCGATTTGATCAAGTGAAAACGTGTAAAAACTGATAAAAATGGTCGGAATAAAGGTTGTAAACATACTTACTTGAAAGAGTAATTGAGAGATTGTAATGCTTTATACATGCGATGAAGGCCCGTGCGGCATTACAATTTAGTGGAAATACTCGCCAGGATTGCTTGGCATTCAGGTCGCGGGATTTCTTTTCCTTACGCCATCTTCCGATAGTAAGAACTTAGTCCAGCTAGTTTGATTAGTTTGTAGGGCTCCCTCCCAGTTTGGCGCGAGTTGCCGTTGTTGGGTCTTTAGTGTTTCCAAGACTTTCTGAGGACGAGACTTCCGACTTCAACTACCCTCCTTGGAACTTTATGGTGAAGGGATTTTTTAGCCAACGGCTTTGATAGTCAGACAATTTGATGAGTGCATTCTCTCTCCTTTCTTCAGCCAAGTCAAGATCTCGTGCTAGGACCTCGTTGTTGTTAGATGGTTGTAAAGCCGCTGTCCGGATTGTGGGCAGCTCCGAACCTCAATTGGGATTACGCTTCGATCCAGAAAGGCCAGTGAGTATGGCGTTTCATTCGCGCCTTCCGTGGTGTGGTTCCGATAGCCATAATATGTTTTTTCAATTAGCGACCCTCTCCTTTGGCCGCTTCGCTAGTCGTTTTTGATCCCATTCAAGGAAGTTTTATTTGACTGCCTCGGCTTGCCATGCACTGCGAGGTAGCTCGGCGCGTTTGAGTTGTAAAAAAAATTCAATCTTCAGCTGCTCTAACAGACCCTAACTTGCTTCCGACGAATGGTACCGGTTATACGACACGAAGGCCCCGCATGGATGCCAAATCTGGAAAGGATGTTACCTCGGATAAACCTTATCACGTCTGTCTCTTTTGATTTCTGCTTAGCGGCTCAGCTCTACCCATTTTGTGAAGTAAGCGGCGCTACAAGTAGAAAACCTCTTGTTGCCAGGGGAGCTCTAGGTAGGACACCTACGAGTATCCATTCCCCATTGGGCAAAGGGCCAAGGACACTAGTGATGCGGGGACAAATTCCCTTGCAGCGTTGATGGACAGGGTGAGAAGAAGCTGTGACACGAGCACCCTGCGTACATATACCTGAGCACCTTCCTGCATGTAAGGCACCGAGTACCCTGTGAAAGGGAGCTCTGCTGTGCCAACTATCTTCCCCAGAGTGTTAATCCGCAAATTCCCTCATGGATTCATAAAGTACATCCTCGGACGAGGGCTAGGGGTACCACACAACAAGTAGGGCCTCCTTGGATAAAATCTTTTGTACAAGTCTCCTGTGTGGAATCAAGAACCGGTTCTGCAGCCTTGATCCTGATCTTATGTGCCCTTTTCATCATCCTGGAAGCTGGCGGCCCTTAAAGAGTTAACGATAGGTACATCCAGTTCGGTCAGAGTTTCGTTGTTGACAAGACGGATGAATGCGTCTTCGTACTGGGGACTGAGAGATGTCGGACTGCTACCGTTCTGCCATGGTCCCCTTCAAAGGTGGATGTGCAAAAGGCTAGCGCCATCCGCATGCGCGTTGAGCTCTCTCGACTTGCTCGATTTTTAAATGATCGGAAACTCGCTGAGAAGGATTTTGCCACCTACCAAATACTTGCCATTTTAACCCCTCGAGCCTCACTCAAATTTGCGGTCAGTTGATTTACGGACACCAGTTTGATCGCTGCATATATGATAGCTCCCGGCACGCCCAGCTTACTGGCGGACTCAACCCGGCTATCAGGGCCTCGTACTCAGCCGTTATTAATCGTCGGCTGGGAACTTATAATCGGAAATAGGCACTATTGAAGACGAGACTTCGGGGCTTTTTTCAAACACTACACCCGCGCACTGCTCCCTGGCGGTTCTTGGCTCCGTCGCGTATATTCTGCCACGCCATAGCGCGCCTACTGAGGTGGTTTCTAAAGTAACCTTTGCTTCCTCAGGCAGTTCCTTTAGTTCAAGGGTGAATCTTTCCCTTGGTTGGTGGCCTGGGATGACCTCTGGGAGCCTCTCCTGTAGTGTGAGCTCGGACGGTAGCGTGTTGGGCGTTCTCCCCCTTTCTCCAAGATTTGGATTGGATCGGCCCGGGGATTCCGGTCTGGTGGAAATTCTCCACGAAGTCCGCCAATTAATTTGACCCTTGATTGCGCCCTTGGTAAAGAAAGCTTATGTCAAACTGCCCACGTTCTAGGGCCAGTTAGAGAGTCGTCCCGTCAGGTTGCAGTTCATCAATATGGCCTTGAGCAGGAATTCGGTGTATACGGATGGGGTGTGTTGGAAAATAGGGATTGAGCTTGCGTGAGGTCACCACTAGGCAGAACAAGCTTTTTTTCCAAGTGGCAAATATCGTGTTGGCAATCGAGTAGTGTTTTGCCTCACAAAAAATAAATCGGGCGTGCCGTTGACCCTTCTTTTAACAAACCGAGTCACCGCGTGTTCGGAAATAGCAAGGTAAAACATGGAGCAACTCCCTTCGTCCGGGGAGGGTGGATAGGAGTGGAGGCTTTGTAAGGATATTTTTTGAATTGTTGGAGGCGTTACCTAGACTCCTCATACCACGAGAACTTAGCATTTTGGGCATGATAGAAGCTTAAAAAATGAAGCGCATTTGTCTGAAGACTTACTGATTAAAACGGGTGAGTGCTGCTGCCATCCCGGGAGTTTCGGCAACCTCTTTTGGCATTCCTTGGCTGGCTATCTGGTCGTTGGGGCAGCAAATATGTTTGTGTATGCTTCAATTCCCGTCTCGTGGACTAGATGCCCAAGGAATTCCCCGAGCCAACACCAAAGGCAACATTTCGCTGATTGAGTTTGAGCTTTGTTGTCGGAGGATTGCGAATATCTCGGCAAAAATCCCTGAGGTGGTCCGGGATTCTTCTTTGCTTTCACTACCATGTTCATCGATGTAGGCATCCTATGGTCTTACCCAAGACGTGATTGAACATCTTCGTTACCATCCCTGGTATGTGGCCCCTGCGTATTGAGACCAAAAGCCATGAATTTATAACAAAACACTCCCTGGGGGTCATGAACGCAGTTTCTCTAATACGGTAGTTGTCTTAGAGCAATTTGATGATATCCTCTGTACGACTCGAGGAAACTCATCGGTCATTGTCCCGAGTGCTTGTCAAACCAACTGATCGATCTTGGGAAATGGGAAACAGTCCTTTGGGACAAGCCCCGTTGAGGTTGGTGTGAAATCGACGCCGACCCGGCATTTTTCCCTATTTCGCTTTTTTACCACCACGGTAGTCGGGGGGAAAACAACAATGGGGTACGGTTAAAGGACTTTGACTATTGCTGTACGCCTCCCCTGAGCTTCTCCACTTCTTCAATCACCGGTTTGGGCTCCACGTGATCGGGAGCCGACCTCCTCCCCTTTGTTTGCCGGTCGGAATTCCATTCCGTTTGAACGTTCAACTCGTGCCCTGAATTAAAATTTGGGTCGATTCCCGGCTATTTCATAAGGGGTCCATGCAAAGGCTTCGATGTTGGCTTTCAGGAGGAATTTGGATGAGCGAGGACCTCTCGCATTCATTCCGCCGTGATCCGACGAGAAAGAATAGTCTGAGCCCGGTCGTCCAATTCATAGCGCACCAATTCCTGCGATAACTTAGCCTCGGATATCGACGCACTCCTCCAATAATTTCATGCTCTCCCTCGATCATTTGAAATTCATCATCGCCATCTTGGTCGACACTATGGCAGGTAGCATGTTTGGCGCCATTGTCTCCATAAATGGTCTTCCCTCGCCTCGAGGCGGGTGAGCGAACTTTACGGCCTTGATGAAGTGCTGGAGGCATCCTTCATTTTTTGTGCAAAACCAGTCTCTTCCAACGATACATATATGGTGAGGTTATCCACCACCACATAATTCCGTCATTCAGTTCTTGGGAGCCTGCTCGGTGTTTCAAGAGACACGGTTCCCAAGGGCCAATGCGCTTGAGCATTAACCCGACTAGAGGACGCTCGGGCTGGTTTCAATTGTTCTTGGGGAATTGTTTAATTGATTGAATAAATCATAGTTACATACCTCAACTGAGCTTCCCGGTATCGACGCGGATTCTTGTCTTTGACGTCGTATCCTCCGATCCTCAGCGTGCACACCACTAATGGGTACCGAATGAGGGGTTGGACCTTTCAAAAGCTCGCCCTGGAAAAGGTTACACGGTCCTTCTCAGTTTCGGCCTCGTCTTTATCTCTCTCGATAGTGCATGGAACCGAGAGCAACTCCGTGCTTTGCTTGATCATGCGGATTTCGCTCCGGATTTTCCCCTCCAGACTGGGGTAATTCGGGCTCCCAATCATAAGTGGATGTGTTCCCAGGGGCAAGTCTCATCCTCTGTGTATGGCGGTCTTTCTGTCTACCTCCCTGCTCGATTGGGGCCTTCTATTGGCCCTCAATATCGGTTGCTTCTGTCCCGAGTCTTCGGCATTCATCACGAATTCCTTAAGATGGCCATCGGAAACCAATTGCTATAGGAAAGCCTTGGAGAGCTCTGCCAATTCTCGGTTTGTGCCCTTTTTCGCCGTGGGTCTATAAGAGCACCTCCAACGCTGATTTCGTCTTTGGGGTCACACCAATCGGTTCCCGGTGTTGCTAAATATGGTTTGCTCTGATTCTAGCAAGGAGTTTGGAGTTTGATAAATCTGGTTCCTTAAAAAAACCAGCATTTAATTCCCTGCTTAACCCTCGTCATCGTACGAGTTGATCCCGTCTTTCCTCCTTTTAACGATGGGCCCTCTCCGCGCTCGAGCTTGCCTTACGTTTTCTCAGACTACTCTAGCATCATCCTCCCAGCGGCTGCGAACATTTCGACCCGGAGACATGAGGTCCCGGAGAACGGTCGGATGATACCAAACGTCAGGATTTTCCCATAAGCTATTCCCCCGGGGACAATCCGAGCTGTGCTTGCCACAGCCATCTCTTCAGAACAATCTTCAATTTCATGTAGTTTCCCAGTATATCTTACATGGTGCTAAACTTATGAGTGACTCGTTTTCTGCCCTCTTCAACGTCAGTCATGAGTGACTGCCTTCGGTGCTTTGGGGTTTCTGGACAAACCGATGCTACAAACGAGCTGGGTGAGTTGATAATAAAAATTCTTCTATTGACCCCGGAGGTAGATCGTTCGAACCACTTAACCCACGGTTCCTAAGCTGACGGGAATAATCTGCACATGAGAGCATCCAATATGATTCCACAAGAGTCATAATCTGCTTTTTTTTTTTTACTTGCCTTTCGCTGTGTCCTTCTCTCCCTCGCAGATCCCCCATCGTTCTGCTTTTTGCCCTGGCTCTTTTCTTTCATTGCCCTCGCCCTCTGCTTCTCGGTTCTCTCTCGTTTTTCGTGTTGCTGTTTCTGGTGCTCTTACTTCTTTTTCTTCTCCATGTGACTTATTCTCGGCTGACGGGGCTCACATGGGACCAGAGGATCTGACTTCCTCGTAACAAAGTGAACCTGGGGCGCGTACAAATTTCTCCGGGGGATCCACCCCTCTATTCTCACGAGAGGGGCTGTTGACTCGGGAGTTTTGAACCCATAAGCATGCTCTTGCGCACTTAGTTGCGCCAACCGAATGAGCCCAGATCCATGGGCAAGGCAATCATACTGCGAACTGGCCTCCCTTTGGCTGTTGAAGCTTTTGTCGAGTCCACCATTTGACTTCTCTTTGCATTGAGAGCATCGCCTTAAATCTTCACTCCGTCGGAGATCGATGCGGGGAGGGACTTCCGCTTGCTCGACGCCTCAGTTTGTTATCACCATGACTCTCCGAGCTCAGATCGCGCCCGGGTCATCTCTCCCTCGCATCCTCGCTGGCTGGGCCTCTACTCCTCAATTGATTTTATACTGGATGACTGTTTATACGTCTGCTGGTCCGGGCCCCATGAAA
>CM018902.1:302500-315000 GCA_009663005.1 Actinidia chinensis
TACAATCAGAATATTGCGTAATTTGTTAAAGAGAACCAAGAATCACTGAAATTCTATTTCTACAGAATAATAGAATTTCAAAAAAAATGTTCAAAACAATCTGAAGACAGCATTTTTGCAATGACGATGTCTCTTCGAAAACGATACAGGATTTTTCCAAACTTAATCAATTCGATGGAGGCAATTTCAGGCGTTAGGAGAAAAAGATGCATTTTCTCCTTACTACACTAAAAATGGTCTATGTTCTGATCACACCAAGTCCATAAGAGAAAGATGATGAAATATTGGAGCAGGCTCGAGACATGATTAAATGGGAGAATGATGATTACATTTGCCGAGGACATATCCTGAACGCTTTATTTGACATCCTAATTGATGTCCACCAAAATTCAAAAACGGCGAAGGAACTTTGGGATGCACTACATGCCAGTATCTGGCTGATGATATGACAAGTAAGAAGTTTCTTGTTAATCAATTTATGAATTATTGCATGGTTGATAATAAGTATGTCATTGATCAATTTGCTGAAATACAATATATTCTCAACCATTTAAGTTAAAAATAGACTATGGATGACTCATTTGTTGTACTTCTATGATTGAATAACTTTTTCCGCACCATAGAAAGATTATAATAAGGAACTCAACACCACATCGAGAACTCACTCTTGAACAATTGACTCAACACCTTCGGGGGTGGAAGAGAAGACTAGACATCATGAGAGTAAAGATGATTCCTCTAAATTCATGTGGTAGAGAGTTTCAGGTTCCTACAAACAAAATCGTAAGTGGAAGTTCCAAAATCACTATGGTCCTGGAAAAAAGGAAAAAATATGATCCTAGAATTGCAGGTTGTTGAAATTGTGGCGAACTTGGGCATTTCAAGAGAGATTGTTGAGCCCTAAAAAGGCAAAAAAAGTGAAAAACCTGGAGCATCAGAGGTAAAGAATTTCAAATCCATTGCTGTAATTTCCGAGGTTAATGTTCTCGCAAATGCTGGATATTGGTGGATTGACTTAGGTGCGACGAGGCATGTGTGCAATAATAAGTAGGGATGAAAATTATTTTGAAAAAATCGGGTCCCCGCTCCGCCCCTAATAGGGCGGGTTTGGGGTAAGAATAAACGAGTTCGGGATAGGTTATGGGAAAAAAAATAAAACTCGGGTCGGGTTCGAGTTTGGACGCCCCCGCTTCGAACCCGCCCCGATTAACTATAAATTGAAAAAATTACCCTTTTTTCAATTATACCATAATATTTTATATATATAATAATAATATTTTTCTTATACTGTTTATAAAAATATATATATAATTATTAAAAAAATAAACGGGTCGGGTAGGGTAGGGTCGGGGGCGGAGCGGGTATGGGATTTTGAGTCCCAACCCGTCACAGGTTTGGGACGGGGGAGGCTTTTCTTAATCGGGTTGGGGTCGGATTTGGACGAACCCGTCCCGAATCCGCCCCGTTGCCATTCCTAATAATAAGTTCTTTACTGACTATGATTCAGTTGAAGATAACACTGTTCTCTAAATGGTAAATTCATTAACTATGGCTGTGAAGGGAAAAGGCAAAGTGGATTTGGAATTCACTTATGGAAAGACTTTGACGCTTACTGATATATATTATATACCAGAAGTTAGAAAAATCTTGTATTTGGAAGCCTGATTAATAAATATGATTTTAAATTAGTATTTGAGTCAGACAATTTTATCATGTCCAAGAGTGGTACATTTGTTAGAAAGGGATACTTGTATGAGGGCATGTTTAAACTCAATGTTACTACAATTGTTTCTGCTTATTGATTCTCTTTTTTTATGGCATACTCGATTAGGTCATATCAGCATTAGGAAAATGAATTACATGGTTAAATCAAATCTAATTCCTAAATATGAGATTAACATGGTAGATAAATATAAAATCTGCGTGCAAACTAAGATAACTAGAATGCCATTTCTTAAAGTTGAATGAACATCATCTTTATCTGAATTAATACACAGTGATGTATGTGATTTTCATAGTACCCCTACTAGAAGAGGAAAAAAATATTTTGCCACATTCATAAAAAATTATTTAAAATTTTTCTATATTTATTTATTATATTCAAAAGATTAAATTTTTAAAAAATTTAAAATATATAAAGCAGAAGTTGAAAATCAATGTGGAACTAAGATCAAACGTCTTAGGTCTGATAGTGGTAGTAAATATTATTTTTTTGATTATTTTAAAACTATGAGTATAATTCATGAAAGAACTGCACCATATACACCACGACAAAATAGAGTGGCTGAAAGAAAAAATAGGACTTTACCTAATATGGTAAATGCTATGTTAAGCAATACGGGTTTAAGTACCAGTTTGTGGGGCGAAACCATACTTACCGCTACTTTTATCTTGAATGGGATACCTCTCAAAAAGTCTAATATTGCTCCATATGAGTTTTGGTCAAAAAATAAACCAAAGCTGAGTTATTTTAAGACTTAGGGATATAGGGTAATTATTAGATTGCCAAAACCTAAAAGATAGAAATTGAGTGAAAAAAAAATTAAATGTATATTATTTGGATATGCTTTACATAGTAAGACATATATGTTTCTAGTGGCTGATCCTAATGATGTTGTATCAATCAACACCATCATTGAATCTCAAGATGCAGTATTTTGTAAAAATAAATTTGACAGGATTCCAAGGTTAAAGTCAAGCAACGACTTGAAGTCCAATAAAGACTTGGATTCATTACCCTTACTGTCCGGAGAGGACAATGAGCCTATACAAGTCTCAAACGCGGATAATGAACATGTGGAGCATGTTGAACTAAGAAGAAGAAAATGAGCTCAAAAAGAAAAACAGTTGGGCCTGATTTTGTAGTTTATCTAGTTAAAGGTATAAGAAAAACTACATGTTATCATAGTACATTTTCACTATATGTGAAAATAGATCTATTGACTTTTGAGGCAGTCTTGAAGTCTCAAGATATTGCCTTTTGGAAAGAGGCTATACAAGATGAGATATATTTCATTTTGGAAAATAATACATGCTTTTTGGTTTGATTTTACTCCCTGTTTTTCTAACCTAATTGGTGTGGTAAGAAATTTTCAAGATAAAAATTAAAGTTGATAGAAATATTGATAAGTTCAAGGCAAATTAGTTGCAAAAGGATTACTAGAAAGAGGGTATCGATTATTTCGATACGTATGCTCTGGTTGCTAAAATCTCAACAATTAGAGTTTTAATTGCTCTTATTTTAATATATAAGTTTAAAATTCACCAAATGAACGTCAAGACTACGTTCTTTAATTGTGAGTTAGATGAAGAAATTTATATACAACAACTAGAGAGATTTGTAGTACAAGGGCAATAACACAAAGTCTGCAAACTTATTAAGTCACATTATGGATTTAAACAAGCACCAAAAAACTGGCATAAGAAATTTGACAAAGTAACTTTGTCAAATGATTTTAGGATACATCAATCCGATAAATATGTGTATAGTAAGTTCAATGGCAAACATGATGTGATTATGTATTTGTATGTAGATGATATGCTCACATTTGGTACCGACCTTGAGAGCATTCAGAGTACAAATTATTTTATTTCTGTTAACTTTAACATGAAAGATATGAGTGTTACTGATATAATTTTGGGTATTAGAATTAAATGGCGTAATGATCACTTAATTTTATCTTAGGAACATTATATTGAAAAGATCTTAAAGAAGTTTAATCACTTCAATAGCACATGGCGGTCAAATTAAAGTGACCGTTGGTAGTGACGTGGCACATGCGTGGCACAAGAGGTGCGATGGTTAGGAAGGTTGTGATCACAGCCGTTGATCGTAACCAGTGTGATCAGACGGATATAAAACAATCTGAAAAGTTGTAACCGTACGAATTGATCAAACGGTCACAACTTGTCCCGAATGATTGTGATTGAAGGGGTGCGTAATAACTTATAAATAGACCACCCTTTAGACCAGAATTTATAACACAAAATATAGAAAACAAAGAAAGATTACTTTCATTCTATTTTGAGCATTTTTTTTAAATTCTATTATTCTGTAGAAATAGAATTTCAGTAATTTTCGGTTCTCTTTATAAATTACGCGATATTCTTACTGTCTCTGTTTGTACAAACACAAACAGTAAGAACTAAGAGTTCAAGTTTCGTTGTGTCTTAAAAGTAAATTTGCTATAACTCATGCACACCATTTTGTTGTGTCAAATACTGTCTTTAGAAAAGCGACATACTAACGTGCCTCGAAGTGTACAGTATTTACTGTGTTTAAAGACACCGCCATACCAATA
The DNA here is from genome assembly GCA_009663005.1 of Actinidia chinensis. Classification (NCBI taxonomy): domain Eukaryota; kingdom Viridiplantae; phylum Streptophyta; class Magnoliopsida; order Ericales; family Actinidiaceae; genus Actinidia; species Actinidia chinensis. The sequence goes on from CM018902.1 coordinate 306,802, forward strand.
AATTTCCAACATAAATTTCTCTCTTGCATAAGATTTGCAAGTACATACAAGTTTTTGATATGCTGAGTTGCTGATCAAAGGCTAGATTGGAACACAACTGTAAAAGTACAATGGATCTATCAATAACATCCTGCACTAATCTCAGCAGGTTGAGTTTAATCTCCAATCCAATCGTGGAAATAAAATAAAAAGAAAAGATCGAAAGCACAATAAGAATAATAAACCAGGAAGGGGCAGTCAGCAAATAATTAAGCACCTCTAAGCACAATACAAACACCGCACAATATAACAATCTTCAAACAATATAAAAGAACAAATATGAATGAAGGACAACATGTTTGGTTTCTAAAAATTCCTTAAAGGGTTGACTTTTTTCTGCCAAAGTCCCTTCTGGCCGGGGGCATTATTGTAGCTTAACTCGTTGACTTTGGAATGGTTTCAATAGTAAGAAAATGTAAAGAGTCAACATACAGTTGCAATCATTTCAGATCACCCACAAACAAGAAAACAAGTCATAGATAAGTTCATTGAGACTTTTGAGAAAAAAGAAAATAATTTGTAACAACACGAAGGTAACAACACGAAGGCGGCCTGCACGTTAAGCTGTCTGAGACGTGACATCAATATAAGCAACAACTATATATATTTCAAACCACTTAGTTGTATGATGCATGCACAATGGGAAATTGCTTAGATGTATTTGATGGAGGAGAAGAAGAGTTCAAGACAACAGCAACATTTGAAAGCATGACCTCTCATCTCTACCAAGGCTATAAGCCTGCACGAAAAGTGGACGATGAGAGCTGCAGAGGCCGGAAAGTGAAGATTGTGGTGACTAGGGAGCAGTTGGAGTTGCTGCTCAGAAGTGTAGAGTTCCAATCTCAATTGGTTGGAACTCAATCAGTTTGGGGAAGACGACGGTCTCGGAAATGGCGGCCATCTCTAGCTACCATTGCAGAGTAGTCGAGTACCTTCCATGGAACTGACATGTACATATGAAAAATGGTAGGAGGAACCACACTGGGAGATGGTGTGTTATTTGTGTTCTATATTTCACAATGTAATTAGTGTTGGTTTGGTGCTCAAGAGAAGGTTTAGAGTAAGACTGTTGGAAGTAGTAGATGCTCAATGCTGTGAAAATCGTTACTTGATCATCTCAATAGACAGTGAAGTTCTTGACCTCAATTTTCCTCTGGACTAATAGCTTTTTTTTTTTTCTTTTGATTGTAGGACTAGTAGCTTAAACAAGCTCTTTCCGTTGTGAAAATAATTTTTAAATTTGACAGGAAAGGGTTGTTTCCTAGTGTTTTTCACAATGTCAATGGAATCAGTTCAGATTAAGCTTCGTACAATTTTATTATCTAGTGGTATGATCATTTCAACTTGTCTAATTAGGCATGTCCAGTTCCCCATCTCCAACAGTATTCTCATCCACTCAATCATTTTGATAGCCCAAGGTCGTTTCGTGTTCCCATTCAATGAACCGTTAGTCATGGCCATTCACAAAGACAAACAATCAAACATTTTGTTGGATATCCAATAAAAATCAGACCATGACTTTACAAAGACAACTTCCCATTTTCTTACTGAATCAGAACTTTATTTCAACTCTGTAGCATCGCTCAAATGTTATTCATTTCTAGTTCCTTCAACCTCATACAAGAAAAAGGTATCTTCAAGATGCTTTCATGACTCTATTACCACAGAAAGGTTAACTAATGACATATAAGTGCATTCCCAAAATATTGATGCTATTTTGCAGGTTAGAAAACCAAAAGCCCACATCGATGCCCAAAAAAGAGCCAAGAGATTTAATAAAAAAACAATCAGATGATCATGGGAAAGGGCCCCAAGGCTTTCTAAAAGAAAAAATATCTACGGACCTTTTCGAGGAGGTTTCTGATCTTTTGCTTATCATCCATCTTAGCTGACACTAATTCCTTGTTTCTTGCTGCTGTTTCTCTCTTCAATTTCTTTGGCTCTACTTCTATTGCTTTGGTCAAAGTGTCAACCTTCTTCATAAGCACCTGGAAATTAAGCATCGGGTATATTAGAGAGAGAGGGAGGCACTTGGCCATACTTCCCCTTGATTTCTTCATCTTTAACATTCAAATTACTATCTTTCACCTCACAAAACCTCCTTAAAGCAATGACCTTTTCTGAAGCCTATCATACAAAAAACCTGAAACCAACATCACTATTTAGAAGCATACTTTTGCAAGTCATGCCCATATTCTAGGTGCTTTATTATGCATTACTAAGTTGACCACATTGCTTCCATGGGAGTTCTGCTGCAGCACCTGGGGAGGCCAAGGATAGCATTAATCCAAGACGTACCAGTAACCATCACAAACTGCCGTAGCATATTACAAAGAGAGAGTCAACCATTTCCCCAGACTAGGGACACAGATAATTTGTTAACATCACCCACCATATAAACGGAACAAAGAAACAGTTCAATTAACACAAAAAGAAAGAATCAATATCGTAAATGATGTAATCCACTATGTAATATGTTGCTCAAGCTCCCCATCTACCTACAAAAACTTGAGTAGCGTTTTGGGACTCAAGAATCCATGTACATGTTAACACATTATTATCATAAATAATGACACGTATGCCCTAGTGAAGACTCCAGGTCAAAAAATGAGTTTCAATAATCACGACTAATATGAACATGATAACCGATATATCAAGACAAACAAAACCTAGAAAAATAGAACTTAAGGTCTAACTCATGTATGTTGAGTATACATAAGCATGCACATATTATAGACTAAATCCTATTTACAAAAGGAATCAATCTGTCAGTACCACTCACAATACATTGAACCACCAAGAACTCGACCGAGAGCGCTAAGAACAGAGCAACCTCAAGAATCACAAAGAAGGCAACATGGCTGATTATAAACCTGTCAAACTTCCCATGTGGGAAGGTAACATGGCTTACACAAATACGATCCTTCCTTCCTTAGAGTAAGTTGGCATGGATTGGTCTTTGGAGACCTTACTCTTCAAAATCTCAAGAATCACAGAGAACTTGAAGGCAACATGGCTGATTATAAACCTGTCAAACTTCCCATGTGGGAAGGTAACATCGCTTAAATGAATACGATCCTTCCTTTGAGTATGTTGGTATGGACTAATCTTTGGAGACCTTACTCTTCAAAATCTCAAGAATCACAGAGAACTTGAAGGCAACATGGCTTATAACGATCCTGTCAACCTTCCCATGTGGGAAGGTAACATCGCTTAAATGAATACGATCCTTCCTTTGAGTATGTTGGTATGGACTAATCTTTGGAGACCTTACTCTTCACATAGTTGTATGGTACCTCGTTTACTCTAACTCAGTGGCTTGAGGAGGTGAGAGTGAGGACCTTAATATGGTTTCAACAGCTTGGCAATTAGATTGTTTAGGCACCATCTCATAATTCCATAAGCGGGTGATGGAGAAGATACAGGTTGAATCCAAATTCATACAAGCCGATGCAAAGCTACAAATTACTTTTGTTGTGCTAAGACAAGTATGTCTAACACTCTCTGGACTCTTCAAGATTACTTCCTCCCATTAGAAACGTAGATCTTTGCCACATAACATCATACACATAGGAGTTTATGGCTACAATGCTAGGGGAAGGCTTACAGAGAGCATTTGTTAAGACGTATGAGTCACCATCTCAAACTGCATAAGGCATATTAAAGAGAGAGAGGCAACCACAAGCCCATGAATCAAAACAAAAATACATTGTTATCAGTGTTATCTAAGTACGATGTGCTAAGCGAGAGACGATGCAGTCATACTTGGGTGGAAAAATCAGAGCTATCAAGAGAGCAATGGCCAAATTAAAATTAAGAGTGATACTATAAAAACTTTGGTGCTTAGTCAAATTGGGGAGCCCAAAAAATAGAAACATATCACTAACCATACAAAATAGTACCAGAAAATGGCTGAATGACTGCAAAAACAAACTTTCTTTATGGTTAGTGATGTGATTAGCAACTTAAACACCCCAATTCGACTAAAGAGCAAGTGTGATGTTCTCATATCTTCTTCTGAGTCTAACCAAATTGCGGAGCTTGAGTTGAAGGTCAGTGAGGTCACATTACTGACTATAGAGAGTGCAAGGAAAACGGCTCAGCGATGGCTGAATGACCACAAAAATAAAGAATCCCTCTCTACGATCAGCAATATAATTTTTTTTGCTACAAAAGCTCATTAACAGACAAAAAATTGAGTGTCAGAATCCCTCCTCAGTTGGCACCTTTCTTTGCTAAGACAATATTTGATAATGGTTAATCTGTCTATTCTCTCTCGAAAAATTGTCATCTTATAACCCAACGAATAATTGTAATGGTCTATCATTCTGCAAAACAACAACAACAATGTCACTCATCCTTCGTTCTAAATGGGAACGATACCCATCCAATCATGATAAGAGATATCACTATCCCTCTGACGAGGTCCATAATGACCCAAATGACATATTTTATTGGCCTTTTTAGGGTGAACCATAATAATTGCTACTTAAAAAGTTTGCATCTACAAAAAGGTCGGCCCTCCCTAGGAGAGAGTGGCAAGACATTTGTTGTCCTTGCGTCTACTGGAGCCCATTGAGCGATTGTCTTATAAATGTATATACATATGATCCTCCCTTAGATGACATTGGCCTGCACTTAACATAGATGTGTAGTACCTAAGCTTACTTCTACTCGCGAAGGTGTGAATAAGGACCTAAAGATGAATCATTTAGTTAGTCTTAACAGCATTGTGCCTTTTGACAGGGAGACTCTGAAATTGTGAAGACTTGGTTCGATCAAGTGGCAATGTGACAGTTTGGACACATGGTAATTCCATTTGCAAGTGATGGAGAGGATCTGTTTTGAATGAAGAACTAAATAAGGATTCAAAAGGTCCTCGATGAATGGGGGCAACAAATTGGTCTTCTTGTCTAGTGATTGTGCAGCATTACTACCCCTGGTTAGACATACATATTAATGCTCATAACATACATTTGTAAGTCCTGCTCATACAAGGGAAACATGCAAAGGAAGAACCATATTTCAGGGTTGACATCCCAGTCCCCAAGGGAACTCATACACCTCTTGCATAAAAGGTGTGTTTAGATCAAGGATTTGTGGAGAGATTTTCTCAGGAAAGAAGGTGAAGGAAAAGGTGAGTGGAAAAGCTAATTTGCTTGAGGTTTATGCTTATCTAATGCATAGGAAGAGAGCAGAAAGATGCATAGGTTGACATCCCTATCTCGTCTCCTCTTACGTGAGTCTCTTCTTACTTTAGTTGGCTGATCAAATTAAAGAAGACTTGACCTCTAATTTTCCATAACATGAGAATTTACAAGCATGAGGTGGATAGGTCTCTAGCATGCGAGGTGTGAGTGGAGAGATCACCCACTAAACAAATCCAGAACAAGTTAATGGGAATGGAATAAAAACAGCACTATTTTCTAAAAAATTCTCATGTAAAACACATTTTTAGTATTATTATGACGTTTTGTAAAAACTCTACTTTCTCTAGATTTTTAGTTTACTATAATTCGTTTTTACTCGCAAGGGACATGTTAGGGAAACAAGTAGGAAAAAATAAACATTTAGGACGGCTTTGGATTGCTTAGGGTTTAGGAATGACCATTTAGGACTGCTTTGGAACGAAAGTGTACCGTAGCTAGGAACATGCATACTAAAACGAAAATCATTTAAGGTACTACCATTTTCTAGTAACAGTCTTAAAGTAATTTAATAATGTGAAGATTTAATTAACCACTCCGCTAACTTATTTAGCTGATTCCCTAAACTTTCTATTTCAAGTTTGCAAACGTCCTACAAAATTGAGCCCAACCAAACAAAACCTTATTTGCAAACTTATTTTGTAAGTTTCCCTAAATTCAGTTTGGGCTCAAACAAGACATTATAACAAAAATTAATTTCTCATACGATGCACAATAAAAATTCTAATCAGGCCAACATCAATACTTAGCTAATTTCCTTACACATTAAGCATGGAAAAAAATAAATAAATTCACCAAGTCAACGCAAAACAATGGCGTGTGCCATAATGAAGACTTAGGGTGTTACAACCTCCCTCGTCCTTTACGAGCCATGGAAGAATCTAGGTGCTTTTTGTACAGGGTGCTATGTTGACCACATTGCTATATAAGAGTTCGGCTACTACAACACCAGGGGCCTCCTATGAGAGCATTTGCCAAGACATAGAACTCACCATCTCAAACTGTGTTAGGGCATATTACAAAGAGGAGGCCCCTACTGGCCCCCTCATTAGGGATTAATGTACATTGTTACCTAAGTACTGTCGAATGACGATTGACCATTCTCTGAGCAAGAGACCACACAATCACGCTACAAGAGAGCAACGACCAAATAAAACATTAACTAGAGATATTTGTCAGCGGAGAAAGAAACTTATGCTTTCAAATCTTTTGGGTTAGTCGAGTTGGGGAGACACCAAACAATAGAAACACATCACTAACCATATAAACAATACAAGAAAATGGCTGAATAACCGCAAAAACAAAGAATCCCTCTCTATGGCAAGTGATATAATAGTGATAAAATACACTGCTCAATACACCCCCACTCGAGCAAGGAGGAACTATGGTGATCTCAAATCTTCTGAATATTGTTAAATTGTGGAGTTTGAGAGCAGGTCCCACCACTGACTGTTGAGAGGGTGCAAGATAAAGGGTTAAGCGACGGCCAAATGACCGCAAAAACAAGGAATCTCCCTCTAGGAGTCTAGGGTCGGTGATGTGATTTGCTACTTAAGCGCACTAACTTGAGTAGACCTAAAAATATTTGAGTATTACATACCCTCCTCAATTGGCAGCTTTCTCTCAGCTAGGATTATATCTCATTAGGGTTAATTTGGCTATTGCTCTCTCAAGAATTGTGATTTAAAACCAAAGAATAATTGCATGGTCTCTCGTTCTTCAAAAAGTTATCTCATTGTTCATTCTGTATGAGAAAGATTCTCTCTCAATCGAGATGAGTATAAAGCCCAGCGGTTCATCTAATTCAATAGAGAATCTGTTTGGAGCTTTGAGAAGCTTTTCAAACTCTTTGGATACAATCAAAATATAAGTGTGATACTGCGATGCCAAAAAAATTTTATGAGAGAAAATTGAATTCTTTTTTGTCTTCTTCTTAAATTTCTTAATTGTAAAGCCTTAAAATGCAGATCTGTTTTTGTTCTTAATTAAACCCTCAACCACCATATTAATTCAACCGAACAACCTAGCTCAAAAAATAACACAAAAGCCACAAATTACCTATCACCTCCGAGTGCCCCCTAGATAGTACCAAGTATCTCATCATTTCATCCTTGTGTCCTCACCTTTTTATTAACTCGAAAAGAACTATATCATTCAAAACGCACAACAAACACAACCGCATATTTAGGCCTTCAATCTACAAAAGGGTGCCATTCCTGGAATCAAAAAGCACAATCTCTGCCAAAATTAATCATAAATATTCCTAGAAGCTATAAACAATATAACAATCATAGAAAAACATAAATTTAAAATAAGTCTCATGTGTCATCAAGGCAAATTAATCATCATACTCCCTATCTTAACATAGAAAGTTTTGCACAGAAACACTCCCAATGCCCAAACAACCTACACAGTTCAAACAACATATATATTAATATGGCCAAGCATCCTTCATGTTCTACTCAAGAAAATAATGTTATTACCCATATAGCTAACAGATCAAATGCAAATATAAAAAAGAGTCTCTCTCGTACAAGTTTATTTTTTTGTCATTTTCACATAAGTCCCTAATGATGTAAAACCATAATGTAGATCTTCCATCTACATGTCTAAGAAGATGAAGATGGGGGTCCAGGATGTTTCCAGTGAATTGATTACCCGAAAGAAAATTAGTCATCAAAGCGAAAACAAAATTTCAAAAAGGCAATATGCATCATAATGATATTGTAGTGGCACCGATAATAACAAATTTTGATTAAATCAGCTAATGAAAATTGATAAAAGGAGAACAAAGATTTCAACGTACAAGGTCCTGATGGTAACGGGCAAATTTAATGGAATACTACCTCATGTAATTGTTGCTCAGATATCGACCTCGTTAAGTAGTCCAAAAATCAATTAGAGATTGAGACAAAAAACCTCACTTAAGTTTCAAAAATTGCAAGAAATTAGT
>CM018902.1:350000-355000 GCA_009663005.1 Actinidia chinensis
AATCAGTGTGATGAATCTAAAACTTAGGGGTGCATGTAGTAGTCAGAAACTTCAGAGGAGATAAGTGTCATTTACCGATTTAGTTATTTTGTAAGTTTTATAATTTTATTTTCAACCCACAATTTTTCAACTTCTTGTGTTTTTCTCTCCGGTTCTTCCTCACCAGATGTCAATGGGGCACCCAAGTCTCCAACAAGCTCTGCAACCCTGACTGCTGTCATGGCAACTGGCCCTCCTCTTTCTCTCTCTTCTTTTCTCTCCCCTCTCTCTGCAATCTTCTTTGGCCGCTCATTCACCCCCCGAAAACGCCACCACAGATAACACAACCCAAAGAAGACCCAACTGGCTACTCTTGGTTTTGTAGCTTTGTCTCTTGAAGCTCTTTCTCTCTCTTCACCATCTTTGAGTTCTTCAAAGGTCGGTCCCAAACCACGAGATTACTTATTTCTTTTCTTTTTCTTTTAGAGTTTTACATATCACTTGGAAGTTAATGCCTTAAGCCCTTACGTCGTGATGAATGCCATTGGAGGGATTTTGTATATATGCCTTTAGACTCGGTGGGGCTTTGTTGCTAAAGCTTAATCACTTCTTTTTTTGACCTGGGTTTAGGCTTAAGAACCCTAGTTTTTTGTATTTTTTTTTTAATTTCTCCGGGCTGCTATGTTGGCATTTATCTGATGCCCCAGCTATTGGTGGCTGTTGTTGTCTTCCTCTGCTAGAGGGTTTCAAGAACTTCCTCTTAAGTTCATAAAAGATTACTCCAACTGGGACTTTCTGTTATCCATTTAATTTACTTAGTTTCGATTTCCTTTAGGCTATAAAAGGATTTGTGGAGAGGCTTGAAAGATTTATTTGAACCTAGAATCGTCTTAGGGTTTCTGGAGGTTGTAAGATTGGTGTGTATCAAGCTAGGTGAGATGAACAGTAATGATAATCACTTGAATTGGTTACTTACATTAAGAGCTTTCTAGAATTTGCAGGGTTTATGAGATCTTATTAACCTTTGCTAGCTCTCCTTGTAATTAGGATGTCTGCAGATAATAATGTTTTTGTGGCATGGGAAGAGCACATCCTTTCCCAGGAGAAAGGAAACCGCGTAGTTCACTTTCTCTTGAAGAACGAACGTGGTGAATCGGTCCTTGCCGTTGTTGGGACTGAGAGGAGTGTAAGGCACATGATTTATGTTGTTGCAGACGAGTACCTCCAGGTGTATGGGTCCGAAGGTTTCACCAATGCCAGCACAAAGTGGCGAGCGAGACGACAGGTTGTGGACTGGCTCACAACAATGGTTTCGAAGCATCGACCACCATTAGATATTTCAAGTACGTAAAGATGGTGTTGCAATTCCAGATATACCATGGGTCTAACTTTCCTTGCATCTTTATTACATGGCTATAAAACTCATATTCCGCTTTCATATCAAATTAAGATTTCTCATAGAAAGTCCATTGTGAGCATTATACCGTTGGTTGTTCTGACCAAATCTTTTCGAGAATCTTCTTGAACCACCATGCATCACTGTCATCTTTGAAAGTTATGCATCACTACGGAAGGCAAGTTATAATTCTCTTTACTTGTTCAGTTGGTACACATGTAATCATGTAAGTTTTAAGAATTAGAATTATGTGATTGGTTATACTTTATTACAATACGCTAGTTTGTCGATTTTTGTGTTAGTTCTTTGATTAGGTAAATATAATTATTCTATTAGTGCAAGGAAAATGGTTGTACTTCTTGTTAAGCCTTTGAACTGATTGTTTGTGCTCCACAAGTCTTGAGGTTACACAGGTCTCCTAAGCCATTGGGTCCAAAGGATCTCTTCAAGAAGGATGTGAGGATTTCAAGCCCCCGACAACATCTCAATAGATGTGCTAGACGATGTAGTATTCATGTTTTTGTGGATACCAAAAGCGAAAAAGGTCTCATGCTTTAGTAGATGCTGAAGTATTTGACTGTGACTCTACTATGACAGAAAGTGATTGCAAGTTATGTATATCCACAATTTTGTTTGAATGTTTCAAAAATTTGCATTTCTTAAATTGTTATATCATAGTATTCTTTGTCTAAGATTTATTTTCAATGAAGTATTTATCGCCTATGGGGCTTTGTGGCTATCTCTTAGTCTTCGATATTCGTAAGAGGAAAAAATTTTGATGCAGTGGAAAATGACAAATATACGAAGAATCAAGTTCTACATTTGTACATGAAGTTAGCACAATAGGTTGGTTTGTTTAGGTCCTTTGGTATTTCTCCTAAGAATTTACTTCCTCTTCCACTAAAGTCTTCCCCCTCCACCACCACCAACCCCACCACCCCACCACCCCTTCTCTCTCTCTCTCTCTCCTCTCTCTCTCTCTCTCTCTCTATATATATATATATATATATATATATATATATATTATATATAAAAGGAAAAAAAAAAAAAAAAAAGTGGTCCCCCCCCCCCCCCCCCTTCCCCTGTATATATTGCGAAACAAAATGAATGTACTTGTTGCATTTGAATTCAATGCTACAATATTATATATTTCTTACTTATAGCTATTTTCTTATGATTGCCTGGTCCTTTTCATTTCTCGATTATATATATGTATGTATGTATGTATTAAAATCTGCCTCCTTCTAATTCTTTACCTTTTTCTTTGCTTTGCCACCTGAAACCCTTGTTGAAGCCCTAAGTTCCAAAATGCTTACTTTCTAGTTATCAATACTAGACCTTGACAATCTCTCTCCTTGGTCGTCATTACGAGCCTTTTGTAGTTTCTCATATCTAGAGCATCTTGTCTTCTAGATCATGTATGGAATTTTATGAAGTGTGAAGCATGATAATACTGTTCACAAGCCATGTTAAGGGTGCTTTTGGTATTTTCTATAGTTTTGTGACCCTCGCTGCATATTGCAGTGTAGGCATCTTCGATGTAACTTGTATTTTGACATCGCATGTGAAACACCGCCCAACGGCCATGGATGTAATCCACATTGGGTGAACCACATGAATCTTGCGTTCTTGTATATGATTGTTCTTGATTTTTCTTTGTTTTTTGCATCTGTATTCCTAGATCCTATGTTAGGGTTCTGCAAATTCCTAACATTGGAAGTCAATTTCTTTCTCCGATTAAATTGACCTCCTAAGAAGCACAAATATGGACACAAATACAGACACATGAAACAATAATTCTAAAAAGTTCATAATACGGATACGATAGGGATACGGCAAAGAAAAAATACTGAGAGAGAGTGACGAGCTTGGGGGGGGGGGGGGGGGGGGGGCAGAGAGAGAGGAAAAAGGGAATAGAAATAGAGATCACACCTGTCGGAGGTCGAATTATAAAATGTACCCCGTTGTGTGCCAAACGTGTCCCTGGTGTATCCCCACAGATTTTTTCTTCATAAAATTAATGGGACATGCCACCCATACACATTTTGGCGGGTCCTCAACGTATCCGTATCCACATGGATAATACGTGTGCCGATGCTTTATAATTGACCAACTCTGCTTGAATTTGAGTATTTAATATTGCTAATTGTAAAAGCATTATTTATACTTAAAACTTATTCTGAACTTTATATAGAAGTTGTCGCTGTTATGATTGTTTATGCCATATTTCTTTGTTAAAATTGTATGACAAAGTAGAAATTATTACTACATACAAAATTTTTTGAATATTGTGACTGGTGTAGGCCTGGTTAATACATATTCAGTTGTCAATTTTTAAAACTATCTAGATGATGTGGTTGTGTATGCAATTTGTTTCTCTTTCGGGATTGAGACACCCCACTCCTCTTTTAGGATTTTAATGAATATCCTCTTTAAAATGGGTAGTTTTTAATTATTTAAGAGATCTATTAAATTGATGATGTCCCAAGCACACACACATATATTGATATCACGTCATAAAACCAAAAGATGCATCATGGGGTGGCTTGGAACCATCTAACTTGCAAATTTATTTGGAAAAAAATTATCTGAATAAAACTTTGATGCCATTGTAATGAGTTTGCACAGCCTCCAGTGTGGGAAGCAGAATTTTCTTGAGCTTGTCCCCTTATTTCAATTTGCTTTATCTTAATTTCCTAAAGCTCAATGGAGAAAAAAGTTTAGAGAATTAATGAGGAATCTGAATATCGAAAACATATCTAAGTTGGGTTCTAGAAACCTAACAAAATAAGAAAATGTAAAGGATTATATCGTAAATTGAATTGATGCTGAATTTTTTTTTTTGGTTGTTGCCCTCTCAGGTTTTGAATCTACAACAAATATTAAGAATTAGAATGCAACAGAGCAAAGCGAGAAAACTGAAGGGGGTGAGGGTGGGGGGATAGGGGGACGATGAGAGAGAGGTTATAAGTTTGACTTGCCACATAATTTATCAGAGAGAACCAATCTATACTAAGAATTCTTGTCAAAACAAATGCATGGAGTCGCTCAAAAAGAGTCCAAGCTCAGCTTGCTAATAAGCCGGCTTAAGTTTTCTCACGGTGGTTAGACCTTAAACATTATGTCAGAGCTGGCTACATAAATGAGTTGGGCTATCTTATCTATAATCGTGTGTGTAAATGCATTGAGTTGGGAATACGCGTGCGTGGCTCAACTTGGCTTAGTCATGCTGGGATATAGGTGTCGTAGTTAAGGGATGACTGAATAGGCACAGGTGTAAGGCTCATTGCAAGAATATATGGACCTGGTGTATACGAGTCATATGTCAAAGAAGGAAGAGGAGATTTACTAAATCTTTGAGCAACTGGTGAGTAAACGAGTTTGTATGCAATTGCTATCTTAGTTTTTTTTTCAGGTGAGTTTCTTTTCAATCTAGATTCAACCTACTCGATCTTCTCATATGGTTTCATTGTCCTATCTTATCATCTCTCTCATTTCCGTCCTCTGTCTTTAACGTATTCTATAGAGGAATTACAAATTAAAACTGTGGGCAACTGGTATTCACTCTTGGAACCTTCATTGCTTGTGGCTTAACCCCATGTTTGATTGCATAGGTATATGGGAA
>CM018902.1:410000-417500 GCA_009663005.1 Actinidia chinensis
GTTAAAAAATATAATTTATAGCACACTTAGGGTAATCAATCTATAATATTAGTAAATTTTATAGGTACTAAACTGTAAATTATCTAAAAATTCTGGGGAATACGTGTTCACAGGCAAACTGCCAAAAATTAGAAAGTTTTGGGTCCAATTGACAAACATTAAAAAATTTTGAGACCAAAATGTAATAACAAAACTAAGGGTCAAATGTAATTTACGCAACTTAGGGATTCAATCTGTTAATTATTAGTAATTTTAGGGAACCAAACTTAATATCGAAACTATATGAACCAAACTTGTAATTATAGAAGTCTAGGGACTGAAACTGTAATTTATAGAAAAAATTTTTTGGAGCAGGGGCAAAAGTGCAAGTTGGAAAAAAAATGGTGGTCAACCCCTTACTGTTCACTGACCATTTATTATTAAGATATATTATATATAGTAGTGATGTCCAGTGCTCACAGCTTTTACAAAAAAAAAAAAAAAATCTCTTTTCATCGATTTTGATGATCTCACGCATAATAAAAATAATAATAATAATAATAATAATTAAATAATCATAAATAAGGTAGCTATCAACTACTTTCTCATTAAAATAACTATTTATCTAAACTAACATAAGAGAGCTATTTGTTTCACCACCTGAAAACCACACTCCCTCGATATGACTTTTTTTTTATATTTTAAACTTTTACCATCATTATTTCTAAATTACAATTGTCCATCAACCAATTTTTTTTAATTCCCTTTATTCTTTTTTTTTTTTTTACTTTCACTTCCGTAGGTTTTATATAAAAAAATTATGATAAATTTATACCCATATTTATTTTTTTTAATCTTTTTACTTCACTTCCGAAATTTATATAAAAAAAATTATATAAAATTTTATAATTATTTTACCTCCACATTATTATTTTTATAAAAGAAAATATGAATTAAATTTTTAATTAATTTTTAAAATTTTGAGGGGTTGAAGTATACGTTTAATAATAACTTTTAAAGTTTAAGTATTATACAGTAGTAAATTCAACATTTAAATAAGAAATAAAACTTCTAATTAATATTTTCTCCAAAAAAAATTATAACATATTTTTTTATATTAAAAATTCAGAACTAAAAGTTAAAAATAAATATAAAATTTTTATTATAATTTTTTATATTAAAAAATTTAGAAGTGAAGTAAAAGAAAACAAAAGAATCAATGGGTATAAAAGAAAAAGAAATAAAGGGTTATAAAATTTTGTCAGTTTTTTTATATAAAAAATTCAAAGTGAAAGAAAAAAATAAAAATAAAGGGATATTAAAAAAAATAAATTGTTGAATAGAAAGTGATGGGAGGAGAGAGAGTGAGAGTTATATTGAGAGAGAGTGAAAGTGATTGGGAGGAGAGAGTGAAACGTGATATTTTTTAACTCAAATTGATTTGAACCGTAAATAGCGAGAAATAGATTTTGGATTCAAATTTAGTTGTGATTTGTATTATACATATAGGATTTTTCATCTGTTTTGATATTCAATTTTTTCTATTTTTATTTAAAAAAAAATAATTTATCATTTAATCAAAATTTTATATTTCTATGATCCTTTTTTATAAAAGGAGTCAGAAAATATAGATTTTTTTATTTTATTTAGAAAAAACTTCACTAAATACAAAACACTATTTTTACTCAACAAATTAGTTAGATTTTTGTCTTTAGTGAAGTTTTTTTCAAATTTGAATAAATTTTTATACTTTCAGATTCTTCTCATCAAAAGAAATTAAAAAAATATAATTTTTTTATGAAACAATATAAAATGTCGATTAAAGACAAAAATCTCGTATACTAAAACAACTAATCTTTTGTTAAAAAAATTAGGTCTAATTTGTCCAAATTGCACTCTGTTTTGTTTTTTATTACAATATTACAATAAAGCTCTTATTATTTTTTTCAATTGCCAAACACCTTCCCCTCGTACCACTGCACTCTTACTTGTTTCTTATCTCTAAATGGATAGTTTAAACATTTATTTTAGTTAGAATGCTATGGAGTGAAAGTTTCACTTTATTATTATTATTATTATTATTATTATTATTATTATTTCCAAAAATGTATTGTAGTATCTATGTGTGAGGGTGTAGTGTTTGAGGTAGAGATAAAGGAAATCGAGGATAGATACTTGTGGTGGTCCTATGGCGGTGCTGGTGGCTTCAATTAATCAACCTCCGGTGTCTTACTTGCAGCACGTACATAGTGAATTCGACTGCCATAGCTGTTTTCGAAAACGACTCTCCGACGGTCAACTTAAAAGACCAGGGATATATATATAGAGAAAGTGTATATAAATTTAGATAGCCAAAGTGTGCATACCTTTTAATGAATGAAAAGCTGGCTTTATATAGTACAGCTTGGCGGGTGCCTTGATGCGCTAATTGTCTTATCACTGGACAGACTACAATTTAGCTCGTACTCATACGCGTCAACCGTTGTGTCAGTAAGTATGTGGCTGACCCAGCTATGTTTCTAGGACTTGGCTGGTAGCCAGTCATCATCACGCAGACGTCTCCCTCTGGGTATAGGGATTGTCAGAATAAACTTCACCATGCAAGTTACTTTTTGTCCCTTGACATCCCTTAATATTGCTGCCAGCCATTGCCCCTCATTCAAACTTCTAGCACGGTTATTATTTTGAGCTTGCTAGTGACAGTTCGAAGGCAACAATGCCTTTAGCTCGGATAGTGATAGTGTTTGTTAGTGCCTACACCGAGCTTCGGCACAGAGGACTGGCGAGCTTACTTTATAGCGATAGCTCGGCAGAGGTCTCCTGCCCTAGTAAGCCCAGTGTTTAACGTGTCTCCTCCTAGCTCCAGCGTAGAGACCACCGAGTTCACTTCATAGCAATAACTCGGCGGAGGTCCCTACCCTAGTAAGACCAAACTCTGTCTTTGTATATTTTGCCCTCTTACACTATGTCTTGTGATTGTATGAAATGTACTCAAGTGCCTTCCCTCCTAAATTACACTTAAAAGAAAGTTTCTTTCTACCAATTATTTTTTGCTTTATGCGAGTTGTCCAATGATTGATCATCATGTTATGTTAGGGACAAAAAAACTCTTCGTCTTGATTACATCAAGAAGTTATGTGTCTCATTCATTTTTAGTTTTGTAGTTTAACCTAACCTAAATAAAAGACTCATTAACTTGATGATGACATAATTAAGATAATCAGAAAATTCATAAACATGGAGCCGCTTTCTCTAGTAGATCGTATAAGATAATTGGTGGGTGGGTGGATTGGTTCTTGAACGGGATAATTAATTTGGGGGGTCAACAACTTGGTCAGTCTAAAGGGCCTTGCATTATTTTCTTATACAAAATTTGGCTTCGTTTCATATGGATTGTGGCGGTAAAACCCAAATTCTTTATCCAAAAAAACATGGGTTTATGACATGGGGACATTTTAAAAATGATACTTCCACTCCCCCTTTTAGCCTCTCAATTGAGAGGCCGGATGACAAGAAGAAAAAAAGAGTGCTAGAGGGTAAAAGAAGAGGACAAATATCATTTTCTTTTCTTTTGTGGTATATCTTAGTGATGGAGACAAAAAATAATTGAAGTGGGGGCAAATTTATCTATTTTAACTCATTTTGAGATTTGGGGTAATTACAATGAGCAAAATTTCGAATTTGCCCCCACTTCAATTAGATTGGAGAAGGTTTGTGGAGTAGATCATCTATACAAAAAAATAGATTGATTGCACATGATCAATAATCATAGATAGGATCTGATTATATATATTCGTCTTGTTAAAAGATGGATGGCAAGTAATGTTAGAAAAATGTATTGATTTTTCTTTAATATAAACAGAAAGTTTCAAATAAGAATTGTAGAATTCTTTAAACACAAAAAATAGAATAAAGAACATAAATATAATTAAAACTTACAGAATTAATTAGGAACAGAATTTAATATGGCTGAAGGCTGAATTAGATTCGTGTCCTTAAGTCGTTGACGACCCCCCGCACCATTGTTACTACGGCATATGCCGCGACTCCCATGATACAACAACTTCGATCTTCTGCTAGTAGTACTCCAATAAATAAGATCACGGCATGACGCTTTAAGTGTTTTCTCCTCTCTAAAAAGGTAGACTAAAATGCAGATGATGTTTGGCACTTTTTAACACTTTCAATCTCTAATTTTTGATGTCTCTTTAAATGATGAGATCATGGATTTAAATGAAGTTAATTGCACCTCTTAGAAAAGGTATGGTGCCGTTTTGGAGATCCACAACCTCTTAGTAGATGCATACGCACTCATTCGGCCAGAAAGCACCATTTGGCTAAAATCTTAAATGTTTTACCATTTGGCTAAGTAAGAAAAATTCAGGAAATAAAGTGGTCATTTTCCTTTATAATTTGAAGAAACAATTTCTCATTCAAACTGACCCAAATTCCTAACAATATCCCCCACAATGAATGGAACTTGGATTGGGTACAATGCAATTAAATGCCCATCCTAAGAGAGAGAGAGAAATGGAGAATTAACGCATCAGGAGAGGAGCTTTCGGCTTTAACCTTCCTTGTGGACATATTTCGGGATTTTACTCGCCAAACAATGGAACAGGTGCCCTTGAACTGTCCAGCTTTGAGTGTAAACCAAGACAACATAGCAGCACTATAACCCTCTCGAACACTTTTGGTTCTCATGGTTGTGTTTTCATTTTGGCCCTGAACAAACACCTGGTTTTCCTGAGTGCTCTAGAGAATTCCGCCCAAATTCTCATAGGAACGTCCCCAATCCCACTCACAATAGTGATTCTTGTTAAGAGTACTCTGCAATACGCCTACTTAATATTTTAAAGATAGGCAAGTGTCATTAAAGTTATACTTACCTAAATGCTCATACAGACCGCACGTTGTTATCTACCTTCATAGGACAGGTAAGGTCAAAAAAGGTTTTTTTTAACCCTTTTCTACACAAGGACATGTGTAAAAAAATTATCCATTGAGTACAACGGGCATTGTTTAGTTTCCCTTTTGACCCTAGATCTTGTGGATATCCAGTCAACTAGGTTGGGTTCCACTATGGTCCTCTTTGGACTAGAGGCTTTTAAATCCCATTTTTGTTTTTGTTTCTCCCCTCGAAGATTTATAAACTTGGCTCTCTGATAACCTTTTATAAAGCGGATCCGCAATGTTTAATCCTTAGATTTTACATAATCTATAGAAATCACACCATTAGAGAGAAGTTTTTATGGTATTGTGTCTATGACGATATGTTTAGACTACCATTATACAAATTACTTTGTGCCCTGGCAATTGGCTGATTGACTATCACTGTATACACACAGTAGGCATATGTTTTGACCAATTTAGAATATCCAAAATTGTCTATCCATTCAGCATCTTCTCCTCTCGGCCTTTTCTATAGCAATAAACTCTGCTTCCCATAGTAAGAATCTGGCAATGCCATGTTTGTTTATAGGATTTCCAAGATACTGGCAGCACCTACGCAATACTGAAGACATAACCACTTGTGGATTTAGAGTCTTAGAGTCTGAGATCTCAATTTGCATCACAATATCCCTCAGTACTGTGGATATCCAAAATAAAATAATTCATAGTTTTGTGTATATCTAAGATACCTTAACACTCGAATTATTGCCTTCCAATGAGTATCTTCCAGGATTACTGTAATCTTACTCAATTTACTAACCGCATAAGGAATATCAGGTCTTGTAACAATTCATTAAGTACTTAGACTGCCTATAATCGCTTGAGTATAAATAATTGGAATACTGTTTCTCCAGTATCTTTGTTTAGATATAAAGTTACATCTATCGGAAGAGTTACTTTCCTATCCCCATCCTTGTCAAATTTCGCTAAAATTTATCACGTAATGTGATTGTTACAAGAATATCCCTTCATTCATGAGGTTTCTTTTCGATTTTAATTCCAGAATGTACAATCTGCAACACCAAGATCTTTCATGTCAACTTGACATTAAAAGATTTTAGTAGATATGATCATAGCAATAATTAACATATCATCTACATACAAACAACTATAACATTCCCTTTTCAGTAATTTTTGACATCCACACGCATTTGGTCACATTCATTGATTTTGAATCATTGAAATCATGACTTGTCAATTCTTTCGTGCCATTGTTTAGGTGCTCTTGTTTTTAATCCATATAAGGATTTTATAAGTTTACACACTTTGTTCCCATTTTCGGAGCTTGAAAATCGCTCGTGTTTGCTCCATGTAAATTTCTCTTCCAATTCCCCATTTAGGACGGTTGTCTTACTTCATTTGATGAATTTCCAATTTGTTTATACGCAAATGCTATTAACAGTCTAATGATGTAATTCTTGTAACAGGAGAGTAAGTATCGAATAATCGAGTCCCTCATTTTTTTTCCTTTTGTCTATACCTTTTACTAGCAATCTCGCCTTATACTTTCTATAGACCCATCAGCTTTTAACTTCCTTTTAAAAATCCACTTATATCCAAGTGGTTTATTTCCAGGAGGAAGATCCACCATTTCCAAGTATGATTTGGGCGAATTGATTCTATTTCACTATTTACCTGCTTCTTCTTTTCCATTGAGTGCCTCTGGACAAGATGGTTCCGCACACGTCCAAGAAAGATGAAATAATGATGGCTCTTCAAGACAACAATGCAAAATTGCACATGGGTCCCCCAAAAAAGTCTTCGTGGAGAAGATTGAAGCCCTTTGAATGGAATAAGAAATCACAGTCAAGATTGTTCATTTGGTCACCCTGATGATGTTGGATAGATGATATATGTGGGTCCCATTGGACTGACATGCCTCGGAATTGGTACTCTTTGGCCTTGTTTGATAATTGTGATAGAAGTGGTAGATTAGTAATGAGGTGGGATTAGTATTGAGATTTGTAATGGTAGGGGATTAGTAATGAGGACAATAGTTCCGACGGGGATGTGTTGATTTGCACTGGATTAGCAGTGGGGAATTAGAGTAAATATCAAGGGTAATTGTGGTCACTAGTGTCCAAAAATTCATGAATTTTTTCATGAAATTTCATACTTACCCTTTTTTACACAAATATACAATTCAAGGCTAAAAATAATCACTTTGAGGCCTAGGAGTAGGGGGAATTAACAATCCCCCCTATGGGATACATACCACCACCCCCATTTTTAAGAGGATTAGTACAGTCCGATCGGACTATTAGTCCTGCCATTAATAGCCAACCAACACGGAATTAGGGCCCTACTTACGGACTCCTATCCAATCCCCCCTCCCTAACCCGGTTATCAAACAGGGCCTTTATGCTGAATGAATCCCATTGAATTAATCATATTTAATTTTAAGTAGAATTGTGTTGGATGGGCCACCAAAGTGGATATTTTGGTAGGTATAACAATTTATCTTTTATATTATATGTATTTGGATTGGATTGGATTGGATTGTGTTGAGTCCAACCTACCTGGATGAGTTCAAACCCATCTGAATGAGCCCAATCCTGATTGGCTCAC
>CM018902.1:430000-437500 GCA_009663005.1 Actinidia chinensis
AAATTAAACAAGGTTGTTCTCCTACTTTTTTGCGATGGGAGAGCGGCCTTTTTATTGTTGGAGGAGGGAGATCCGTATAAGGAAACTACGGCGTGATCCTAGAATGGCTAAGTATGGAAAGAGATCCCGGAGATATTGGAGTAATAATAGGAGAATGTCATATTGAAAATACTTCGCAATTATAGACGACATGATGGAGAGAGATCCTCATGGGGTTGGAGACGTTATGGAGATGGAGTCCTCTGGCAGGCTGATTACTCAGCCTCGCTTGTTGGTGATGTGGAGTTTAAGTAGTGGCCTCACGATGTGGCGAAATGGATAGTGGTGAATGAACTCATAGAGTAGTGAATGACTTGGGAAATTTACCCCACATCAGTAGTCCCTCTACTCGAGTAATTCAGTTTTGCTAACGTAATCATGCAATGATGGCGCGCCTCCACAGGTGGACACATGTAGGAGTGCATTAATGCCGGAATGTCATTTTGGCGGGAATGGCGGTTATGACCTCGGAACTCAGAACGTCACGTGATCCTGGCCATTGGAGCAAATAGATCTCAGCCCTTGTTCCTTATAAATAGGGCCCCCTCCATACATTTGTACTCTTCTTACTTTCGTCATCAAACTGCTGCTCCTGCTCTAACTTTCACCTCGCCTTTGTCTTCTCGTGCTCGCCTCCTCACCCCCAGCCCAGTAAATACCAAAAACTTATTTAGTTTTCTATTTGTGTTTTTATAGTGTATGTCCAATAAGAGCCGACGTAAGAGACTCAAATTCCTTACCCTCTTGGATATCCGATCACCTAGGAGAGAAGTCTTATATGGAAGACGAGGTCACTAGACTCCCTTCCTTGCCTAAGGAAAACCCATCTAGTCCCGAGAGTAGTCCCTTGGCTATCTACCCTCTGGTACAGAGGGAAGTGAACATCATGACCTCGGAAGATCTAGAACAACTTAGAGAATCATGCTCCATTCCCTCGAGCATTTAGATTAAGCTCCTCGAGGAGGGTGAGACCATTATGTCTGCTCGCCCAGGTGAGGTGGCCTTCTACGAGGAAGTGTTTTTCACGCCGGTCTTTGACTTCCCATTCATCCTTCAATTAGGATGATCTTGCATTTCTACAACATCTGTCCTACCTAGCTTGTCCCCAACGCGTGGCGCAATGTCGTATGCGCGGTAGTGCTATGGCGATATCACAAGGTCGCCTTCTCTCTCACTGAGTTCAGGAACCTATTCGGCATTTACAAGAATCCTAAGCCAAATTCCAGATGGTTGTACTTCAGGGCGAGGCCAAATAGGACCCTTTTCAGGAATAACCCAATAATGTCAAGGGATGGAAGAGAAAATTTTCCTTCGTCTCGGGGGATAATTAGGAGTTTCTTGAAGGGTTATCTTGGGAAGCCAGAGCTCCAAGGGTTCCAAGATCGTGGGGCATTCCAGGTCAGTCCCAATTTTCAATTCCAAGTGTAACATGCTTTTTTTTTAACTAATAATCGTTCTGTTTTTTTGGTTAGGCAAACACTACAACAAGGTGCCCGCACTGCTTAAAGACGAACATGATTTTCTTAACAATATTTTGAGCTTGGTAGAGGGAGGGAATCTCTACTTGGTCAAGGTCGTACTCAGTTCTAAAACCTTTTGCAAAAAGCTTTGGCCTCTTATCTAAGCCAATGGCATCTGGAGAAAGGGACAAAGGCGAAGATGTGCCAGCGAGGGGGACGGCTCCAGTTGCGTGGCGACAAGGGTGAGTCTCACCCTTCCGAAGTGAACACTTCTGTAGCGAGAGCTCCTAAGATAAAACATTAGAATATATAGGACCATTAGAAAGAAAATGAAAAGGATTTTGCATCACCTACCTGACCTAACCTTGTTAAGGTGGTTAGGGGGAAAAGTTCACGACCCCGTCTTAGGTTTGGGACCATGTAGTTCGAGCTCAAGCTCATACTCTAAATCAGAATCCTGGTCAGACTCAAGATAGCCCCCCAAGCTTAGATCAGATGGTACTGTCTCAATCTTCTTCAAGTATTTTACCTTTCTTGTTGATTGATATTTGCCTTATATTTTGCAGCTATGTCGAAGAGGATTTGCTTAAAGAAGCTTGCCCAAAAGTGAGAGCTCGGCGATAAAGCCCAACCTAGCGAATTCCATCACCTCACCAAGCGCCCGAGGGAGAACTCCATCACCTCTCCAAGTAAGAAAGGCAAAGTTGCTAAAAGCCCAACGGGGAGGGAGGTTGTCCCACCGCCCAAGGCTAAGAAGAAGGTGGAAAAACCCCGCAATGCGGAAAGCACAAGAGCCACTCTTGTACTGAAACTTGGGAAGTGCACGGCCAACCTCAGTACAGTGTTGAGGAGTCTTTCCGTGGAGGAGAAGATTCTGGGGGGAGTGATCTCACCTTCTGACAAAGAAAAAGTGGACAAACTTACCTTGGATCAGGTAGTTATGAAGTTCTTCTATGTCATTGTGCAAGTATCTATTCGTTCTCAATCTTGGCCTTTTTATAGCAGGCGATTGTGCTCAGATCCTCTTTGGCAGTATGGACCAGAGAAGCGGGGGACAAGGTGACCCTTCAACAAGGTCTAGTTTCCTCTCTCAAAGGCGAGATGTCCCGAGCTCAACAATTAGCCACCGAGCTAGTAGGACAACTGGCCGAAGTCCGAGTCCAGAGCAACAGCCATCGACGAGTTTACATGATGTTGGAAAAAAAGTATGAAATCGGGAATGCCAGTACGGAGAGGCCTAGCGAAGTCCAAGATCTTGGTGGCAAAGCTAAGGCAAAGCGTGGCTCGTTCCAAAAAGTTGGCCGTGAAAGAGTTCAAATCCTCGACTACATCAGATGGTTAAAGCAACGCTTCCAACTTTGTGGCAAAGGGGTTTGACAACTCCGTCGCCACCATCTCGACCTCGCCATATACTTTGAAGGCATAGGCCTTGATCACGATCTGCTTGAGGAGGAGGAGGAGCTAGATAAGTAGGAGAAGGAAAGAGAGGAGAAATAGGAGGGCGAGGATACCAACCCATTCTCTCCCTAATTGTACTTTTTTTTGTACCAGCGAGATGTAATCTTCTCAGAAATTTAAATAAAAATATTTTCCTTTCGCTAGTCCCTTTTTTGTACTTTATGCATGCTTGCGTTGGCGACAATATGTCTAAATAGATTGGCGAGACGAAGTTGGCAATCAAAATAACTTGAGTTGGTGAGATAACTTGATACAATTTGGTAATCAATTTAAACCATGGCGACCATAATTTTAGCAAACTGGCGAAATGAGATTGGCACACGTTACTTAATTCTTTGGCGAATAAAACTATTTGGCGAGTTTATCGCCTAGGTAAAACTCTGAAAACCCTTATTCTGGGTGTATTATCTTGGCGACAAAGGAATAACATTGGCGACTTCACCCTAATAGGGCGAATTTCAAACTTAATTATGGCGATATGACTAACTTGGCGAGCTTGATTGATAGGTGATCTTAGATGGGTTCAAGTTGCTATGTTTTGCGCAAACGTTAAACCTCACCATGGCGAAATAAGCATTCAAGCAATCCACTCTAGGGATCAAGACGCCTTATCATTTTTTAATGAATGGGTGACCTTGATATTGGCGATATTAATATTGGCAAAATGTAATCTTTTGGCGACATGAGTCACTTGGCGATATAAATTATAGGTGAATACTTAGTGATAAAATCGAACTGGAGAAATTTTATTACTCATCTCATGGAGATTTGACAATTAAAATCGTATAGATGGAGATTCTAGAGATTACAAGATTGGCGATATCACACTGCATAGGCGATCTTCTTCTCATGGCGACTAGGAGAATTACTAGTAATATCTCTTCAAGTGCTCTGCATTCCATGGATAAGGTAATGTTTTTCCACTCAGATCTTCCAAAATAGGTCCCCGATCTAAAAATTTTGCCAACTTTGTAAGGGCCTTCCCACAGTGGGGTAGAGCTTTCCTGCATTGTGCTCTTTTGTAAATAAGGTTACCTTCCTCAAGACTAGGTCGCCTGGCAAGAAAGATCTAAACTTATCTCTTTGGTTATAGTACTTGGCGACCTAGTGCTTGTAGGCAGCTTGGTGTACCTCAACTCGCTCCCTCTTTTTGTCAAGGAGATCAAGGTTGAGTCTCAGCTCGACTTCGTTGTTCTCTTTGTCAAAATTTGAGATTTTAAAACTCGGCATTCCTATCTCTACCAGTATTACCGATTTTGTTTCATAGACCATTGAATATGACGACTCACTTGTAGGGATTCTACTCGTTGTGTGGTAAGCCTAGAGTATGCTCGGAAGGTCTTCTACCCATTCACTTTTGAATTTTTTCAACCTTGCCTTCAGAATTCCTCAAGATCGTTCTGTTGGTGACTTCTACTTGACCATTTACCTGAGGATGGCCAAGCGAGGAGAAATGATGGGAGATGGCGAGGTCCGAGTAGAAAAACCTGAATCTGTCATTGTCGAATTGCTTTGCGTTGTCCGAGATAAGAACCTTGAAATTTTTCAAAATGGCAAACAATGCTCTTCCATATAAAATTTTTGGTGTTTTTCTCTGTGATTTTGGCAAAAGGCTCCGCCTCGACCCATTTGGTGAAATAGTGTACGGTGATGATCAGAAACTTCCTCTACAGCAGCGCTTAAGGTAGAGGTCCGAATATATCAACTTTCCATTGGGCGAATGACCATGGGCTAGTCATTGGCACCATCTTGGTATGGGAAAAATAATTCACTAGAGCAAACCTCTGGCATTTATCACATTTTTTGGTGTATGTCACCGCGACTCGTTTCATCTGAGGCCAGAAATATCATTAGAGAATAGTCTTCCTGACTATTGACCTCTCCTCTGAATGGTTTTCGCAGATGCATATAATTTGCTTCTTCAGGTCGGAGACATCTTAGGAGCGATCTTGAGAAGGACCTTTTATACAAGATTCCTTGGATGAGGCAAAATCTAGCTACCCTGTACTGGATTCAGCGAGTCTAGAGCTTGTCTGATGGTAGTGTGCCATCCCAGAGGTATGCAATGATATCATTCATCCACGTCAGAGCTAATTCTGCTTGGCATATGGCTTTGGAAATCCCAATACTTGGGTTCGGCAGGAATTCCAAAGGTATACTGCTATCCGCGATGAAATCAAAGGCTGAGGCTAGGTTATCCAGGGAATCAGCTTTCTTATTTTCTTCTTTGGGAATTTGGCAATTCTTAAAATTCTGGATCTTTACTGACATTGTCTTGACTTTGTCCAAATAGCTACCATTTTGGCATCTATGGTGAGGTAATGTCCTTGAACTTGGTTTACTAAGCTGAGATTCATTGAAGGCGTCTAAGGACTCTATTCCTAATTCTGTTGCAACCCTCAGTCCAGTGATGAAAGCTTAATATTCAACTTCGTTGTCGGTGGCTTTGAACCCAATGCGAATGGCGTATTCTATCTGCTCACGTAATGGAGTTTGGAGAACAAGTCTAGCACTACAACCATGTTGCTTGGACGATCCATCAACGAACAATTTTCAGTTGGCGAGGTCCTCATCTGGGTTCTGCTCTTTTGGAGTCTCTACTTCAGGAAGTGTCATTTCGGGCTCTAGATCTACGTCATGTGTAAATTCAGCAATGAAGTCGGCTAACATTTGGGCTTTGATTGCCATTCTTGATCGGTAGCTAATATAAAATTCATTGAGTTCAATATACCTTTTGAGAAGTCGTCCCAAGGTTTCAAGTGGCTGGAGAATTTGCTTCAAGGGCTGGTTTGTCAGCACAGCAATAGGATGTGCTTGGAAATAATGGTGAAATTTTCTTGCGGCAATCAGAAGTGCATAGGCGAGCTTTTCAATTTTTAGGTATCTGGTCTCGACTCTCATGAGGACTTTGTTGACTTAACATACCGGTTTTGGAACTTTGTCCTCTTCTCGAATAAGTACGACACTCACAGCTGTTGGCGAGATGGACAAGTACATAATGAGCTCTTCGCCCGTAGTTGGAACTGTGAGCAAAGGTGGCGACCCAAAGAACTTCTTAAGTTGTTGGAATGCCATCTCGAATTCTTCTGTCCACTCAAAGGCTCTATTTTTTCTTAAAATCTTGAAGAATGGTAAACACTTGTCTGCCAACTTAGAGACGAATCTGTTAAGAGCTGCTACTTGCTGGTAATTGCTGCACTTTATGTATGTTTCTGGACGAACTCATAGAGAGTAATGCCTGAATCTTGTTCGGGTTTGCCTCAATCCCAGGCTTGGTCATAAGGAAGCCAAGGAAATTGCCCGATGATACTCCAAAAATACATTTGAAGGGGTTAAGCATCATACAGTGTTTTCTTAGGACGCCAAAAGCTTCTTTCAAGTGGGCGATGTGATCAGCGACTTTGAGACTTTTGACTAGCATGTTGTCTATGTAAACTTCCATTGTCTTGCCAATCATGTCCTTGAACATCTTATTCACTAATCTTTGGTACGTTGTCCTAGTATTTTTCAACCCAAAAGGCATGACTTTGTAGCAGTACAACTATCTCTCTATGATAAAAGAAGTTTTCTCTACGTCGGGTGGATACATTTTGATATGATGATAACCGGAGAAGGCATTCATGAAATTGAGAAGCTCATGTTTGGAGGTTGTATCAACGATCAGGTCAATTTTGGGCAGTGAAAAACTATCTTTTGGACAAGCCTCTCCACTTTCCTCCCTTCTTGGCGAGCCAATCTGGGCAGTGTGTTTCTCAGATAACCTTGACTTTGATGACTTGGCCACTTCTTCTTGTATGACTTTCAAGTGTTTTGGGGCGAACTTTCTTCTCTTCTAGTGAACTAGGGAATGGTCTAGGTCGGTGAATAGCTTATGAATGGTGACTTAGGGATCTATTCCTGGTACGTTGCATTGTGACCATGCAAAAACATCATAATTCCTCTTCAAAAATTCAATCAGAGCACTTCGCAGCTCCTTAGTCAATTTAGTCCTGATCATGACATGGCGATCTAGATATTCAGGATGTATGAAGATCGGAGTAACTTCTTCCAGGGGCTTGGTGTTTTCTGTCTCTCTAGGATCAGTAAGGGTGATTTCTTCTACCTCATCCCTCAATGCCTCCATCTCGACGTCGTTAATCTGTAATTTCTATTTATCCCCTGGTTTTGAAGAAGGTCCGGCCCTCATGGCTAAGATGAAGCATTGCTTGGCAACTTTCTGGTTGCCCCTCACCTCGCCTATCCCTGTTAAAATGGAAAACTTCATCATTAGATGATAAATTAAGGTGATGGCCTTGACTTTGCCTAGTGTTGAGCGACCTAAGATCGCATTATAAGGCGAAGGGCAATCCACTATAATGAAATCCTGTCATACAGTAGTCTGGTAAGTTTTAGTCCCTAGGGTCATAGGCAACCTGATCCACCCAATTGGGTGAGTTGTGTTCCCTTCAAATCTGACCAATGGGGTATAAAAGGATGGAGCTTATCTCGCTCAATCTTCATTTTATCGAATGCCAATGTGAACAAGATGTCCGCAGAACTTCCG
>CM018902.1:465000-467500 GCA_009663005.1 Actinidia chinensis
GCGTTCAGTGCAAAATTGAAGTTGATGTGAAGAAGTACGCGCATTGATACTTTTGTTTCTTACCAGAAAGTTGGAATGCTACTCGTCACGGCTGTTTGGAGATTGAGTAACTTGTGGAGTATGTGAGAGCTCGTACGGGAAGCAATAAGTTAAATTTAACGATATTCGTTGATTGGTTCTCAGTGAAGAGATCCGACGAAGGAGAGTCGGGCGTGAATCATCAACCTCTTCAGTTTTGCATACAGAGTCCAGGGAAGAAATTCAACAGAGGAATGACGTGGCAATTTGAACTACGAGGGTAGATCAAAGGACATGAGGTCCAAAATCCAGGAATCCCAATAATTCCCAGAGCTCGAAAGGCCGTCGCCGGGGAGTGTTGGAATTATGGGAAAGACCGGGCACTACAAAAATCAGTGCAGGAGTACACCGAAGGGACCAGGAGGACGAAGATAGAGGCAAATGTTACTTCCACCTCAGGAAAGATGATGCGTTGATATGCTTTTGGAGAGCAAGGAAGATCTTGGGTATTAGCTCCAGGAGGAGCATCATTCCATGCTTACTTTTGCAGAAAGGAATCTTCGAGAGGTATTGTCCCCGGAAACCTTGGAAATGTATACCTTGGTGATGATCAAGCGCTTGTGCTTTATATCGTAAAGGTGTAATAAAGATTAAGTTTAAATGGGTTATTGGGAGCTGAAGGAATGCAGGCATATTCCCGACCTGAGAAAGAACTTAATCTTCAGGTTGGGCAGTAGCTAGCGAAGTCTTACACTACGATCTTTCATGGTGAAATTGGAAGATTTCAAAGGTGCAATGACGTTGCTCGCGGCAAAAAGAGTGGGACTCTTTAACATGACAGAGGAGGAGCACTGATTCAATTGTTAGTTGCAACAGGAGGAAAACGAAAAATTCCAATATGTGGCACCAGAGACTAGGCCCAGCATATGAGTGAGTTTTAAGTTGGGATAAAAATTAGCATTCCAGGGAAAATTTCCAAGTCTACAATCAGTTGAGATTGAGATAGGGACATGTGTGAAGATGGCATACTGGAAAGCAGAGAGGGTTAGCTTTCATGACAAGAAAAGTCGGCAGAACCCCAAAGAAGGAAAGGCTTAGAGCTTGTTCACTCTGTGTTTGAGGCCAACGACCATTATCCATTGGTGGATGGAAAAAAACATAACTTCGTGACTTTCATCGATGATCACTCTCGAAAGATATGGGTTTACTTTCTGAAAGCCATAAGTCAGAAGTGTTTGAAGCTTTCAGGAGATGCGAAAGCTAGGTTGAAATGAGACAAGCTGAAGATTTTTTAAAAAGCTCAGAACTTGACAATGGTGGTGAATATGAAGACACCAGATTCAAGATTGTTTTGCTATGAGGACGGGATCAGATGGAGAGGAACCGGCCGGTACGCCTCAACAACAATGGTGTAGATGAGGAGTATGACCGAACATTGACAGAACGAGCTAGAAGCATTCGTATACAGTCAAGTCTACCAAAGCAGTTCTGGCAGAAGAAGCAGTCAACACAGCACAGCTACTTGATCAACGAGGCCGCACATACGGTTCCATTAGAGCACAGAAATACAGAGGAGGTAGGGGAGCGAAAAAGAGGGTAAAACTAATCACATCTAAAAGTTTTGGTTGTGTAGCATCTGTGCATATCAGTGATCAAGGCAGGGAATAAGCTTGATCCCAAAATCTAAAAATGCACCTTCTCGGCTATGGCGAGGATGAATTTGGCTACGCCATTTGCGGATGACGAAAACAAGCAGGTGATTCCGCAGCAGAGATGTGATTTTCAACGAAAAGGAATGATGTACAAGGACAGACATATAATCGACTCCAGCGACTCAGAGCAGAGTTGGACAGCATTTGCAAATGTAGATGATGTCCAGATTAGTCCCGTGACGAGCCCGATTGTAGCAGCCTCAGCTAGAGGAACTCGTTGGACAGAGCGGTGACGCAGCAGTCCGAACACCACAACCCTCCTAACTCCAACTCCTGTATGAGAAGGTCTTTAGTCTCATACTTGTGCCCTAATAGGAGATATATGAAGATTTGTTGTTGACTGATGGAGGGGAGCATGGAGTGCTATGATGAAGCTTGTCGACTGGAGATTCTAGCAAGGGGAAGCTGCCAGAAGACGAGATTGCAGTCTCTAACTCCAACCAGACATGGGAACTAGTTGAGTACCGGGGGCTGTGGGGAAGAAGGCAATTCACACAAATGGGTGTGTTGTACCGGGTGAAAGAGAGCATGATGTGGTTCTAAGGAGATACAAAGCCCGACTAGTCGTCAAAGGATTCAGTTAGGAAGGAAGGAGTTTTTTGACTACACAGACATTTTTGCTCCAGTTATGAAGCTCAATACATCAGATAGAACAGTATTGAGTATTGTGCCATTAAAGATCTTTATCTGAACAGTTAGATGTAAAGACTGATTTCTTTACGGAGACTTGGATGAGGAGATATACATGGACCAGCCAGAGTTTCTCAGAA
>CM018902.1:477500-482500 GCA_009663005.1 Actinidia chinensis
AAAAACAAATTGCAGGAGAAAAATAGTTATGTGCAACTACTCGATGGAACGTGAATTAATTAAGAGATGTCGCGTGGCTCTGGCACCGAGGCATTAAATTGGCATAGAGGCCCACGACATGTTTATTCGATTCTCATTTTATGTCTCATTTGGGTATGAATGAAGGAGACATCATAATTTGAGCCTGAGGTTACTGGGTCTTGTGGAAGAAGAGTACTCCTCTTGTTTCCATTGAAAGAGAACATTGTGAATATTTGCTTGAACCATTTTTGGGGGGCAAGCCTAACCAATGGCCTGCCCATTGGTGGGAGGCTTGCTGGCCACCTCACTATATCTGAGGTCAAACCCAAGGGGGGAAACGCAAAAACAGCTGCCTAATATTAAAACCATGAGAGGAGAGAGAGAGAGGGGAGGGGTGATTGAATTTATCAAAAGTACGTGCAATTTCGAAATAAATAAATAAATCTGATACTGTTGGAGTAAGCGTCGGTGGTACAAAGATTATTCCGCCTGGCATCGAAACACGATTACAAAATACTTCTAGTTTTATATATTTACTACCTTTATGTACTATTACAAGAATACTCTTAATATTTATACTATTTATAATCTCTCTCATACAAATGAGTTAAGGCAAAAGGTATAATATTTAGGCACAAATATATTTTAATTTGTAACAAACCGTGTTTTTTATTTAGTAAGATTATTCAAAATATCTAATGTAAAAAGTTTACGTTGCATAAATACTCTTTACCGGACCGTGCAAAGAAGGATCATATGAGAAAGAATTAATAGGATACTATCGGCTACAAGAGTGGAAAGAAACCTGACAAAGTTTTGGGTCAAATCCGAGAGAATGTTAAGCTGAGCAGATCCTGCCTAGGACTAGGAGGCTGCGTTCCATACGCAACCACCATTTCATCTATAGTCACTTGATTCAGGGAAGTTAGGGTTGTGTCTGATTAAAAATTTGATTACAACAAATTAAAATCTACCCGGTCATAAAACAGTTAGGATCTCTTTAACATTTCCGATTCTTTCTTTGTTTTTAATCATTCACATTGATTCCAAATACAGCAACTGTTCAGGGGAAGAGATTGCCCTTCCTGGATGGCAAAAATTTGACACAATTGTGAGTCATTGAGCACTTACCAAGGATTCGCACGTTAAACAAACGCAGATTCCCACACACTCCAAACAACAACAACACAATTAAAGACACCGAACTTTACTCTGAATAATGAGCATAAATGGCAGCATTAATCTTTATAGAAACAGCAGGCAGGAGGGAGAAGCTAATGCACTAGACAAAAAACGACAAAGGGGAGGACGCAAAAAAAGGAAAGATTAGATGTGAAGTGGGGTTGGTGGATAGTGGCGCCTCTGGCGCATATTACATTAAACGTCCATATATAATGATGTAAAACAGTAAGGGAGAAACCGAAACGAACAACTGTACACCAAAGCCTAGCAGATAAGGGACCCTCTGTTACACCCTGTTTGAGAGTGGGAAAGGTTCGTGTGGTTCGCATCCACACTCAAAATTGATGGCAAAAGCATGAGGGTGGATGTCTTGACAAGATGGCGTATATTCAAAACCGTGATATTTTGAAGCAAATGCAAGGCTGAATGAAGTAATGCAAGGCAGAGACGAAAGTAATGCCTGAACGAGGAATAAAAGTATGATCGGAATAAAGAAAGTTAGTAACGACTGGGCAAACTCAGCAGAGACAAGTGATGCTGGGCCAAATTCGGCATAGACAATCATGACTGGACTTAGTTGACAAAACCCGACAGTTCTCGACAGTTTGATTAACAGTTGCGGGAATGGTGTCTAGACACACTTGGATGCATAACAGAGAGAAAAAAATGTGTCTAAGGACACTTGTCCAAAGTGGCTATAGGTAGTTGAGGAATGCTCATGTGGCAGACTTGTGTTATGGCAGATTTTTTCTTAGCAGTTGGGGGTGTCAACTGCCAAGACATGTGGCATGTGTTGTGTATTTTGTAACTGTTGTGTTTATCTATAAATATATCAAAAGTCTGTACGACATTGAGAGACAGAATTTGAACAAATTCTAAAATAGAGAATTAGTGTTCTATCCTAGAAGTTCTAAGTGTATTCATTATATTGTTAGTATAATAAAAATATTTGAGTTTTGATTCTTAAAATTATTGTTGATTCGTCTTCCTAAACCTCAAACGTGTGTATTTGTGGATATTTTTGGCTGAAGAACTAAGTGGTGGAACTTAGTGTCATCGCAAACTAATTTTGAGTTTTGAACAAATGACCATATGACCATGGTCAGAAGACAAGTTTGAGCACAGTTTATCCTACGAAATTGATCTTCTTTTAAATGGCTGGGGGCGGATGGGATTTAGTTCAAGAAAGTGTGAAGTCGATGGAAGCCTGTGTGTGGCGTCAGTCCTCTAATGAGATTCGTTCATGGACAGATCGATTAGATTGCAGACAGATGCTTTTTGTTCTTGAAGGATTCTATAAAAAACATGCTGCGGAGTCTGCAACTTCAAAACTGGTGGATGACGTGATGACGCTTTCGGGAGCACCGAAGAAAGATTTCAATGGACGCGGATTGAAAAGTTCACTTGTAAAAGAAGGTTGTCGCTAATAGTGCACATCTAGCCCCGATGTTTCTCTCAAAATCAAAGTCCCTGACCAAAATCCGTTTGGAAGAAACGAGTAGTGCAAAGAATTGGAGATTTTCTGTGGAATATGGCGCAGTATTTTCAGGGGGCCGCATTTTGAATGAGGAAGAAAAGTCTTGATCACTCGGATGCAGCTCTCCGGGATACGGAAACTCTAGTGGAGAAACGTGACACGAGCTGATGAGGACACATCATGTGGTGAGACATGGGGCATACGTGAAGAAGAAATGAGGATCCAATACCTTACACTTATCGTGGGTTGCAAGGGAGTCACTGCGATGGCTGAAGCATACAGCTCAGTGATAGATTATGTGAAAGAGTTTGGTTCTGTTGGACATCAGGACATGTCAGAGAAAGGACAACTCTTCAATTTATGACTGAAGTGCAGAATGGGCCAATTGAAAGTTCGTGTTGCTTGGGCTGTGAAGGATCTGTCCTCTGAACTCACTGCGCTTTTGCAGATGGTTGCTTGACTATAAGTTGGGCAATCCCTC
This sequence comes from Actinidia chinensis, assembly GCA_009663005.1. Taxonomy (NCBI): domain Eukaryota; kingdom Viridiplantae; phylum Streptophyta; class Magnoliopsida; order Ericales; family Actinidiaceae; genus Actinidia; species Actinidia chinensis. Next base: position 480,662 of record CM018902.1, read on the forward strand.
GACTTTGGAGTTCAAGGAGAACAAGTCTGGAGGGAAAAATGAGAAAGACAATGGTTCAAAATTTAAACCAAAGGCGAATGATTCACATAGTAAGATTGGCCAAACAAACAAATGTTGTTTATTTGTGACAGGCCGCATCGGGCAAAGGATTGTCCCAAGCGTGAGGCGCTGAATGCCATTGTTGATGATAGAAGAAGGGAATGATCTAATTTGGATATAATTAGAGTCAATCTACTGAAATTGATGAATGCAATTCATGTAGAAGAGATCACACCAACGAGGAAGTCGGATTCTTCTAGTGGGGGTGGTTTGTTATAACCCTAATTTTGAGACTTTCTTTGAATGATGTGCCTAGTTTTTTGATAACCCAGTAAAAATGCTGAATCAGTAGCGTAATATTTGTTGATGAAAGGTTTAGTTTCAGCAGTAGCGACTCACGGTCTGATGGGATTCATCTTATTAGGCCAATATTGGTTTCTGATGAAAGATTTATAAGGCGGGTTTTTGGTTGCTTGACGGCTTTTGGGAGTGATTTTTGTGATACCTGCCCCCCGTTCTGTTGCCATCCCTAAGTTTTACTCTTTAATCTAAGCACGTCAAACTGGTTTTTCTACCGCTGTATTTGTTTTGGTTAAACAAAAATTACAGAGGTTGGGTAAAAAATGGGACTTGGACAGTTGCATTTTGCTGCAGAAAAACAAATGCAGGAGAAAAATAGTTCTGGCAAACTACTCGATGAACGTGAATTAATTAAATAAGAGATGTCGCGTGGCTCTAGGCACCGAGAATGAAATTGGCATAGAGCCCACGACAATGTTATTACGGATTATCATTTATGTCTCATTTGGGGATGAATGAAGGAGTACACATAATTTGAGCCTGAGGTTCTGGGTCATTGTGAGAATGAGTAATCCTCTTGTTTCCCATTGAAAGAGAACATTGTGAATATTTGCTTGAACCCATTTTTGGGCAAGCCCTAACCAATGGCCTGCCCCAGTGGTGGGAGGCTTGCTGGCCACCTCACTAGATCTGAGGTTCAAACCCAAGGGAAACGCAACAGCTGCTAATATAAACCCATGAGAGAGAGAGAGAGAGGGGGTTGAATTTTATCAAAAAGTACAGATGAATTTCGAAATAAAAATAAATAATTTGATACTGTTTGAGTAAGGCGTAGGTAAAAAGATATTCCGACTGGAATCGAACCCGATTACAAAATACTTCTAATGTTTTATATATTTACTACCTTTATGTAATATTACAAAATACTCTTAATATTTTATATATTTATAATCTCTCTCATACAAATGAGTTAAGGCAATTAAAGGTATATTTAGGCACAAATATATTTTAATTTGTACAAACCGTGTTTTTTATTTAGTAGATTATTCAACTATCTAATGTAAAAAAGTTTAAGTTGCATAATATACTTTACCGGACCGTGCAAAGAAGGATATGAGAAAGAATTAATAGGATACTATCGGGTACAAGAGTGGAAATGACAACCTGACAAAGTTTGGGTCAAATCCGAGAGAATGTTAAGCTGAGCAGATCCTGCTTAGACTAGGGAGGCTGCGTTCCATACCGCAACCCACCATTTTCATCTATAGTCACCTTATTCAGGAATTTAGGTTGTGTCTAGATTAAAAATTTGATACAAAAAATTAAAATCTAACAGGTCATAAAACAGTTAGATCTTTTAACATTTCAATTTCTTTCTTTGTTTAATCAATCACATGATCCAAATACAGCCTCACTGTTCAGGGAAGAGCTGCCCTTCCTGGTGGCAAAATTTGACACAATTGTGAGTCATGAGCACTTGACCAAGACTCGCACGTTAAA
>CM018902.1:787500-790000 GCA_009663005.1 Actinidia chinensis
TTTTTTATCAATGTTTTTTTTAGTAACAAAATTTTTGTTTTTTTTGAAAATTAAGCCATTTTTCTGAAAATATTTTATTTAAAAAATATTTATCAAAAAAATATTAAACAAAATAATTTTGAAATAAATATTTTATTGAGAAACAATTTTAAAAAATATAACAATTTTCCTTTTATAAAAAAATAGTTATTTTTTTTAAAAAAAATAGTTATTTTTTAACAACAATGTTATTTTTTAAAAATCATATTTTTTATAAATTATTTTCAAAAATTAAATAAATTTTGCACTTTGTAAATATTTTTTCCGAAAACGGTTTTAATTTTTAAAAAAGAAAGGTTTTTTCCAAAAATAAATGAACGGGGTATTTGGTCATTTATTTCATTTTGTTCATTCCGATTACTTTAGGCAACGCCATGGGACAACACTGAACTACCACTTATCCAGAGTTTGTCCCATATCAAACAACGGGCTACACGATATCTCCGGCCAGTAAGTCCGACACGAGTCCAGTCTAGTCCATCCGGAGGTATTACGGAACTCCTTGTCCAGTGTCTGCACAAACGAGGCCTTAGGGGTTAAAATACTTGTCAAAGGAAAAATAAAAATGAAAGTCTGGACAGTTGGATCATATGAAATCTTGGATCAAAGTGCGAAACATATATCCAAAACAAAAATAATAAAAAATAAACAAGTAAAAAATGAGTCAAGTGTGAAATTCATTAGAAAAAAACTACTAGTAATTTAACCAGGATCCACCAAAAGCAATCGAAAATATACAGAGAGATAACTCTTACCCTTAAGAGGCTGTTTGGCTGGAGGATAGCTTAGTTGGATAACTTTTTTCTCTTTATTTCTTCTTATATCCGGACTTTGGATAGACTCACAGATAATTTTTTCCTTCAGATAACCTTTTTCCCCTCACAGGCGGATCGAGGCTGATATTTGTTGGTGGCCCTCCATCCTTCCCAAACGTATCTGGAGGATTGCCAGCTTGTCCCGTTCTCGACCGGTTGGGAACGATACCGAACCGTCGGGACGAGAAACAGTGAATTGTTCCACATGCGTTTCTCATCCCTACCGTATATATATTTATATGTAAGTTATATCTTTATATTAGATATTTATATATGTAATATATTGTTAATATCTAGATTTGTATATTTTGTTTCTCTTTATATATTTTATTTCTTATCCCCATCCCTTACTACTCATTCTAAAAAGTATCCAAACAAATTTAAACATTTATCCTCCTCAAAAATTATCCCCGGCTCGTTTGACTGGCGGATAGAGGGGGGATAATTTAGAGGGGATATTTTTAATTTGTCCTGAATACTTTTTAGAAGGGTGGATTAAGGGTGAAGATAAGGAAGAAAATATAGAGAGGGAGCAAATATAGAATATTTAGATTTAACAAATATATTTTATTTCTCTCTATAGATATATACTAAATAAATATACATTTTATTTTTCTTTATATATATTTTTTCTTATCCCCCCCGTCCTTATCCCCGGATAACTTTTAATTAGGGTTTAGGACACTCAAAAATTATCCGTCTCTATCCACCTGCTGGGGGAAAAATTATTTGGGGGCATAAATTATCCGCCTCCATATCTGCCAGTCAAACGCGGGAAAAAAAAATTATTCGGGGGAAAAGTTATCCCTCTTCCAAATCCGTCAGCCAAGCATGCCTTAATGTTATCTTGTAGCAAACGACCGCTAAGATTAGAAAAAAAGGAAAAAAAAATTGAATAACACAAAGGGAGACGGGGTCATTTTTTGTTCGAAGACAAGGTATCAGTAAATCATATTGTGGAGCAGCTATTTACACAAAACTGTTTCTTAAAGGCACACACCTTCTCCCTGGCCACGTCCCACTTCAATGTTTTTCTTTTCTACTACAACCTTCTCTTAATTAGGGGTGTTCAAAAAATTCGAAACGTGAACCGAACCGAACCCAGAACCGAACTGAACCGTGTATTTTTTGGATTGGGGTTCTATGATTTTAATGGTTAGGTCTGGTTTTTTAAAAATAAGAACCGAGAAAATTTGTTTCGATTACCGATTTTTAGTTTTAAAACGTGGTTCAAATCGAACCCGAACCGAATCGATTATATATATACCATACATTATTTATCTAGAATATTATTCCCACACCTACACACGTGATTACTTTAGGTTCTTTGCTCCCAACAAAAAAATTTTCAATCCACTTCCTTAGATATTATTATTACTCTATCCCCTTTTCCATCAAAACCCTGTCACATTCTTTTTTTATCCAAAATTTTATCATTATGTTTTTTATTATCTTATTATGAATTCTTTTCAGTTTTTTCGTTGTATGTCTTTTTTTAAATGTATCCTTATGATTCTAAACTTTTCTGAGTTGTTAATTACAATTTATAGTTTGGTTGATGTAATATCCATTTAAGGAGTCATCTTGAACTATTTGTATATACTAGTTTTGTTTCTGACCTTAAAAGTATAATGAAGTTAGAGTTT
>CM018902.1:942500-950000 GCA_009663005.1 Actinidia chinensis
ATATTTTTATTGTGTATTTAATTTTTTATTTTTTCTTAATATGAGAAATCTAAATGTAAAAACGTTGTTTAAATTTAGAATTCTCATTTTGGTTTATTTTTCAAGTAAAAATTAATATTTTTCTCCATAGTGAATATTTTTTTTCATATTTGAACAAAGTTTTTAAATTTTTAAAAGTCCTCTCGTCAAAAAAAGCAGAAAAAATATAAAATTTATACCAAATGATAAAAAAAAGTTTCTCATTCCTCCTCATGGCTCTGTCCCCCGTACCGTACACTAACCACCACTAGAATTTTGTCAATTGCAATAAGACCTCGTGAAAATTGCTTACATGATTCCATTTCTTGCCACATTTTTCTCTCTCTCACACACACACGAAGAAGTGGATTCCACATTTATTCCACCAGCCCAATAGTTCTTCTGCAAACTACCAAAATCACTACCCAAGGCATCTTCCACCACCCCAATAGCTCCTCTGCTATGGAGACGGTGACTATAGAGGGTGGGGGTGGGGCAAGGGGTAGCAGGGAGTGGACGTGGGGACGGCGTTGGGGAGGTTAAGGAGGCTATGGTGGGGTGGAGAGGTTGGAGGTGGCAGGAGGTGTCTAAGTTCGATTTAGGGTTAGGGTTGGGGTTTGAGATTTAATTTAGGGTTAAGTTTTGAGAAGATTGAAGATAGAATTGTTTCTATTTCTATTTTGAAGAAAAATATATTTTTTCAATTTCTGTTCAAAAACAAAAATAGAAAACATCATTTTCCAGTTTTTTTAAACAAGAAACTTTTTTTTTCATTTTTTTTAAAACAGAAAATTGTTTTTGGTTTGTTTTGAAAAAAAAATGTTTTTTTTCTTCCAGTTTTTCTGTTTAAAAACAGAAACAAAAAAAAACAATGACTTTTTCAATTTTTTTGGAACAAAAACTGAAACAACTTTTTTTTCATTCAGTTTTTTAAACAAAATCAGAAACTATTCTTAATTTCGGGAAAACTATTTTTGAAAACAGTTTTTTTTTAAGTTTCTGTTCTAAAACAAAATAGAATAAGCCTTTTCCTACTTTTTTTAAACAAAAACATAAACTGCATTTTTTAAAGTTTTTTAAAACAAAAAAATACAGAAATATCCTTTTTAGCTTTTTTAAAAAAAACCAACTGCGTGTGAGGAACAGGGGGGAGGTTACGAGTGAACAATGTTGTTTGAAACAATTTTTGTTTTCAGTTTCTGTTACAAAAAACATAAAACAGTATTTTTTATTTTTGAAAATAAAAAAAGAAACTGCATTTTTTATTTTTTTAAAAAAGCAGTTTTTTATGTTTTTAAAAACAGTTTTTTATGTTTTTAAAAACAGTTTTTCTCACCCCCAAACACGCGTTTTTGCCACATTTTTTTTTAAAAAAAAACGGATGGCCGAAAAAAAAGAGATAAGGGAAAAAGAAAAAAAAAGAAAAAAGCTCGAAAAGAGGAGTGGGGTGAGGGGGTATAAACAAAAAAGGTATTTAAAGTGGTTTAGATGAGGTGATAAGGACGGTAATTAATTAATTATATGAGATTTTTTTAATCGAAGAAAAAAAATTGTAGTTCGTATTTCCTTAATTAGTTCGTTGACTATGAATTATTAACAAAGTAAATTTAGTTTCTACCCCATACTCTGTGAAGATTTTGATAAGTTGTAACAAAGTAAATTTAGTTTGTTTAGTTAAACAAGATATTGGATAACTTCTTGTCGTGAAATAATATTCAAATTTCTTCAAAACATTGTAAGAGTTTTGTTTAAAAGTTTTAATTATAGTGAAGCGAATAGATATATGCCTTTTTGACGATAAGTATTTGAGAGTCTCAAATAATCAATAAAGATACAAATCGTAACTTTAAAAAAAATTAAACTCATTTTTTGAGCCAAATAAGACTAGAAAAGCAAAAAAGTGAGTATTTAAAAGAATTTTCATAACACCATTACTTTTTTTTAAAAAATAATAATAAGCCAAATAATTTAATTTGTAAGGGCTAACAAACCAACCCCGAAGAGAGACGGGTGGGGAGGCTGGTACGGAGGGTGTGGGAAGGGAAGGAAAACGGGACAGCGGGGAAGAGGGAAGAGAGGGGGCGAAGAAAGGTTTACTTGGGATGATGGTGGGATTTCAAACTCAAGGGGTAATCAGGTGAGCAGCGAAAAAAATAACTCTTCCCCTACAGTTATAATTAAAAAATATATGTATAAAAAAAAATATATATATATATATATTTTATCTTGGGTAGTAGTTAGTGATGGGTTTATCATGGAAAAAACGATAATAGATTAAGCGCAAAAAATGCAAGCAAACTTAAGATGATACCTTATCAAATGAATGAGCAACAAGGCTACAAGCTATTAACATCAGAATCCAGAATTCAGGCAACATCTGCTAGTGAAAACTATCATTGTGTGTACTTCTGCAATAGTTTAAGAAGAAAAAAAACATAAAAAAGAGAAAAAATGAAAAAAAAATATAATATATATATATATATGTAAACAGGAAAAATAAATAAAAGTAGAAAATAATAGAAAAAAGTAAGGAAAAATAGAAGGAAAAACACAAAAAAATGTAGATAAAAATAGAAATAAGATAGGGGGGGGCTAAAAAAAAAATAGGGAAAAAAAGAGAAAAGGAAACAGACCTAAATGGAAAGGGAAAAAAAGAGAGAAAAAAAAAAGAACAAGAAAAAGGAAAAAAAGAAGAAAAGAGGTGGTTGTGGGAAGGAATCCTCAACAACACAAACCTCTTCTTGTTCCTAGTGCAGGTGTGCAATATGCAGGCAATGCAAACAGCTTCAGGATCAAATATAATGAATATAGAAGACGAAATTATAAGATACACTGTATACGGGATTTACAGCCGAAGACACGAAAAATACGAAGAAGAGAGGAAACGAAGACAATAGTATAACCAGAATAAATAAGACAAAAGAGAACCGAAAAACGCGTGAAACAAGGATCATAGGAAATAACAAGAAAAGAAAGGGAAATAACCACGGCACGTGAAAAAAAGTGGAAAGAAAGAATCTACAAAATAAGGAAGTTAGAACATCATGGCGAAGAAAATAAAAAAAAAAAATACAATACGAAAAAAACCAAAAAAAAAAAAAGGAAAAAAGAGGGGAAAACAAATGAAGATAAAAAAATAAAACATCACTGAAAAAAAAAAATGAGCAACAATTAAAAAACGGAAAACCTAGATGAAAACAGTAAAAAAAAGAGGAAAAAGAGGGGAAAAAAAAAAGGCCGTTCAGAAATAAAAAATCAAAAAAAATTGAAAGAATAGATAAAAAATATATATAAACATCAACTTAAAAAATGAGCAAAAACAAAAAAAGTAGAAAACATCGATGAAACACAGTGTGTCACACCCACCACAAGCAGGCCAAGCGGAAAAAAAAGAAAAGAAAGGGAAGGGAGAAAGAAAAAAAAAGGGAAAAAAAGAAAAGAGAAAAAAATGAGATAAAAAAAGCAAAGTAAAAAAGGAGCAAAAAACAAAAAAAAGAGAGAAAAAATTAGTAAACAGAAGAAAAAGAAAAAAAAGTAGATAAATAAAAAAATGAAAGAAAAAAAAATTAGAAAAAAAAACGAGAAAAAGTAATAAAAATAGAAAAAACAGAAGAAAAAATAAAAAAAAGTAGATAAAATAAAAACAAAAAAACAGTAAAAAAGGAAAACATAAAAAGCATATAAAAATATACAAAAAGGGAAAAAAAGGAAAAATAAATAAAAGCAGAAAAAAAATTAAAAAAAAATACGGGAAAAAAAGAAAACAGAAAAAAACCATAAAAAAGAGAAAAAATGAAAAAAAAAAGTATGTAACAATCTATCTATATATACACATATATAAACAAGAAAAATAAATAAAAGTAGAAAATAATAGGAAAAAGTAAGAAAAAATAGTAAGAAAAAGTTGATAAAAATATATTAAAAAAAGTAAAAAACAGAAAAAGAAAATTAAAAAAAATAGATAAACACAAGAAAAAAAGTAAAAAAAAGCAGAAAAAGAGGCCAAAAACAGTATTAAAAACAGGAAAAAGTAGGATAAAAGGGGAAAGTAGGTAAAAACAGGAAAAAAAGAGGGGAAAAAAAAAGAAAAGAAAAGGCAGTTCAGAAATTTAAAAAATACAAAAATAAAAAATAGTAGGAAAATCCACCTAATAAAAAAGAAAAAAAAAAAAAAGAAAAAAAAAAAAAAAAAAAAAAAAAAAAAAAAAAAAAAAAAAGTAGATAGAAAGTTAAAAAAAATATAGGGAAAAAAGGACATAGTGAAATATATATATATATATACACACACACAGAGATAAAATAAATAAAAGCTGAAAAAAATAGAAAAAATTAGGAGAGAATAGAAAAAAAAAACAGTAAGGAGATAAAAAGGAAAAGGAAATTTTAAAAAAGAAGACATTAAAAAAAAACATAACGGAAAGAAAAAAAGTAGAAAATAATAGAAAAAATAGAAGGAAAAAAACAGTAAGAGAAAAGGAAAAACCCAGAAAAGTAGATAAAAATATTAAAAAGATATTAAAAAAATTAAAAAACTGAACAGAAAAAAAGGAAATTATAAAAGTGAAATTGCAAAAAGGGAAAAAAGGAAAAATAAATAAAAGCAGAAAAAAAATTAAAAAAAGAAAAAAGTGGATAAAATATAAAAAGAAAAAAATAGGAAAAAAAAAAAAGAAAACAGAAAAAAACATAAAAAGAGGAAAAATAATAAAAAAAAGTGTATAACAATATATATACATATATAATATATAAAAATAAAAACTAAATGATAATAAAAAAACAAAAATATATAAACAGAAAAAAGTAAAAAAAATTAAAAAAAAAAGGAAATTAAAAAGAGAAAAAGAAAGTGAAAAAAGTATATAAAATTTGAAAATATAAAAACAGAAATGAGAAAAAATGGAGTAAGAGGCCAAAAAAGAAGGGAAAAACAAAAAAAAAGATAAAAAATATATCAACATAAACTGAAAAAATGAGCAAAAACAAAAATACAGAAAAACTAGATGAAAACAGTACAAAAAAGAGGGGTTAAAAAAAGGCCGTTCAGAAATAAAAAAATGAAAAAAATTGAAAGAGAAGATAAAAAATATGTAAACATGAACTTAAAAAATGAGGAAAAAAAAAGAAGAGAAAACTAGATGAAAACAATAAAAAAAGGAAAAAGAGGAAAAAAAGAAAAAAGAAAAGGCAACTCAGAAATAAAAAAATAAAAAAAAATGGAAGAAAATAAAATCATAAACAAAAACGAGAAAAAATAATGAAAATAGAAAAAAACGAAGAAAAAGAAAAAAAAAGTAGATAAAATAAAAAAAAAGGAAAACAAAAAAAGCATATAAAAATAAATAAAAGTAGAAAAAAATTAAAAAAAAAAAAGAAGAAAAAAGGGGATAAAAAATAAAAGGCAAAAAATAGGGAAAAAAGAAAACAAAAAAAAAACATAAAAAAGAGAAAAAATGAAAAAAAAAGTATATAACAATATATCTATATATACACATATATAAACATGAAAAATAAATAAAAGTAGAAAATAATAGAAGAAGGTAAGAAAAATAGGAGAAAAAAATAGTAAGAAAAAGGGAAAAACACAGAAAAAGTAGATAAAAATAGAAAAAAGATACTAAAAAACAGAAAAACAGAAAAAGGAAATTAAAAAAATTACATAAACACAAGAATAAAAGTAAAAAAAAATAACAGAAAAAGAGGCCAAAAATAGGATTAAAAAACATAAAAAGGTAGGTAAAAATATAAAGAAGGCAAAATAAAAAAAAAAGTGGGAAAAAGAGAAAAGAAAAGGCAGTTCAGAAATTTAAAAAATTAAAATTAAAAAATAGTGGAAAAAGAAAAAAAAGTAGATAGAAAGTGAAAAAAATATAGGGAAAAAGGAAAACAGTAATATACACACACACACACAGATAAAATAAATAAAAGCTGAAAAAATAGAAAAAATTAGGTGAAAATAGAAGATAAAACAGTAAGGAGAAAAAAAAGGAAAAATAAATAAAAGCAGAAAAAGAGTTAAAAAAACAGATAAAAAGAAGAAAAAAGTGGATAAAAAGTGCAAATAAAAAATAGGGAAAAAAAGAAAATAAAAAAAATCATAAAAAATAGAAAAAATGAAAAAAAAAGTATTATAACAATATGTAACCGTCACAAACCACAAAAAAGATAAAGGAAGAAAAAAAGTGATAAAAAGTACAAAGAAAAAATAGGAAACAAAAGAAAAATAAAAAAAATCATAAAAAAGAGAAAAAAAAAGTATATAATAATATAACAGTATGTATATATATATATATATGTGTGTGTGTGTGTGTGTGTGTGTGTGTGTCTGAAAGCAAATTAGAAAAGTGAAATTATAAAAAGGAAAAATAAATAAAAGCAGAAAAAAAATTGAAAAAAAGAAAAAAAGAAGGAAAAAAGTTGATAAAAAGTAAAAAGACAAAAATAGGGAAAAAATGAAAACAGAAAAAAATAAAAAAAGTAGGAATTTAAAAAACAGTACAAAAAAGGAAAAACACAGAAAAAGTAAATAAAAAGAGAAAAAAGAGATTTAAAAAATAGATAAACACAAGAAAAAAAAGTAAAAGAAAAGTATAAAAAGAGGCCAAAACAAAAAAAAAAAAAAACAAAAAAAAAAAAACCCCAAAAAAAAACACCCACAAATGGATAAATAAAGAAGAAAAAAACATTAAAAAATAGATAAAAGAAATAAATATTAAAAAGGCAAAATAAAAAAAATGAAGATAACAAAATACACAAACAGAAAAAGAGAAGAAAAAAAAAAAGAAAAAAGAAAAAGTTGAAAAACTGAGAAAAAGGGAAAAAAGAGAGAAAGAAAATTAAAAAAACCAGAAAAAATAGATTAAAATAGGAAAAAATAAGTATGAAAAAAAGGAAAAAGTAGGTAAAAAAAGAAAAGAAAAGACAGTTTAGAAATTTTAAAAAGAAAAAAATGAAGAAAAAACATTAATAAAAACAATAAGGAAAAAAGAAATATATATATATACACACACAGATAAAATAAAAAAAGTAGAAAAAAATAAAAGAAAAAAAAAGTACAGAAAAAAAGAAGGAAATTTAAAAAAAAAATAGAAAAGAAAAGAAAAAAAAGTGGAAAAGAAGAAGATAGCAATATATATATACACACTAAATAAATAAATAATAGCAGAAAAAAATAAAAAAAGTATATTATATTAGAAAAGAGAGATAAAACATGACAAAAAAAAGATTAAAAAAAAATGGACGAAAAAAAAAGGAAGAGGTAGATCAGAAATTTAAAAAATGAAATATAGATAAGAAAACAAAATTAAAAAAAGAGAAAAAAAAAGAAAGAACAATAAAAAACAGAAGAAAAGGAAAAAAGGGAAAAAATAGGGAAAATGAAAAAAAAAAGTATATAACAATATAACAGTTAAAAAAAGATAAAAGGAAGAAAAAAGTGGATAAAAAGTACAAAGAAAAAATAGGAAACAAAAGAAAATAAAAAAA
>CM018902.1:1184247-1186747 GCA_009663005.1 Actinidia chinensis
TGTACCAGTTAGAATGATATCATCCACATAATAAAAGAAGTACTAGCCATTACCTTTGGTGTATTCCACACAAACATGGGAATTATTGAAACAATCTTTTAAAACCACAAAGTAGAAGAAAATTGCTAAACTTGTCGAATCAGCTCTTGGAGCTTGCTTGAGGCCCATAGACGAGATTTGTGAGTTAAACAAAAACATGACATGATTTGTGGTGTCTATGAAGCCAGGGAGGTATGACATGTTACATCTCTTTTAGATCTCCATGGAGGAAAGCATTTGAGACATCCCCAATTGTTTGAGGGGCCTTTGTTTGTAAACAACAACTGAAGAATGGTTCTAACAGTTGACCCAATCTTCACAACAGGACTAAAAGTCTCATTGAAGTCCACACATCCTGTGAAGGAAGCCCTTTGCAACCAATCAGCTTTAGAACTTTATACTGAACCATCAGCTTTTTGTTTCAATTTGAAGGACCCATTTGCACCTAACAGATTCATGGATTTTCAAAATGGTACAAGAGACCAAGTATTATTCTTTGTAGTGCCACTGAACTCCTCTTGCATTGCTTGCTTCCATTTGTGGATGTTCTTAGGGCATGTTTAAAAAAACTCTTAGGTAGTAGGAAGATTTGCATAGAAGGTAACAAAGTCCTGAAAAGTTTGGGGTGTAAGGAGCATGATTTGGGCTTAGTACACATTGTATGCGAAGGTTTGGAGATGAGATGATAGGTAAAGGAGATGACTTAGACATTGTAGGTTAATGTTGAATAGAGGTTGAGGATGAAGATGAACTAGCTGAATTAGGTGAAGAATGCAGAGGCAATGGTAATGGAGCTAATATTGATGGTTGGATGAAGTACAACTTTGAAGAGGGTTGTACATTGTTTAAAAACAAAAAACCCCCCAAAAAAAAAAATTTTTTTTTTTTTTTTTTAAAAAAAAAAAAAGAATTTTTTTTTTTTTTTTTTAAACAAAAAAATTTTTTTTAATGGGAATATGTAGCAGTACTTTAATGTGGAGTTCACATTGTATTTTTGGAGTGGTGTTGGAGAAAGAAAAAGGATCTCATCGAATTATGACATGTCTAGATATGTATACCTATTTGTTTAGGTCATAACATCTGTACCCTTTATGATAAGGGCATATCCCTAAGAAACACACAGGGTAAAGACTTTGGGCTCAATTTATATCTCTATAGGGACCAAGGTAAGGATAACAGTACAGCCAAAGACTTTAAAAAAGAGTAATCTGGGCTTTATGAACAACGATGAAAGGGGGAGAGTTTATTGAGAATTTTTGTGGGTAATATGTTGATAAGATATGGGGAGTGAGGAAAGCTTCACCAGAATGGTTGTGGTAGAGAAGCTTGAGAAAGCAATGTTATTCCCATCTCAGTCAAATGTCTGTGTTTCTTTCAGCAATACCATTTTGGTTGAGTTGTGGACATGAAATGCATTAATGTAAGACCACAGTTCATCAAGAAAGATCGAAAAGCACCCAAGGTTAGTCGGTGCCCCATCGCTTGAAAGGATTTAACAGTGGTTAGAAAATAGATTCTCATGAAGCTTGAAATGTTTGAAGCAAGATAAGTTATCACTTTGAAGCTTCATAGGATATATCCAATGAAAATCTTGAAAATCATCAACAAATAAGATATAGTACCTAAAACCAGGAATAGAAACAGAGGAAGAAGGGCCCCCAAATATCACAGTGAACAAGCTCCAATGGATTACTGGAACTCTAGTGGAATTCGAAAATGGTAGTCTTTTGCTCTTTCCCATTGGACTGAGCAACAGAGTTTGCCTTGAATATGAGTTGTTGGAAAGTTGAATTAGTTGATTGGAGGGATTGTTGTGCAATGGATGAGCAGGAGTCCAAGTCTTTGATGCCAAAGTTCTGTGTCCCAGTCACAGGCAAGAAATGATTATGATTGAGGCCGGGGGGGATGAAGTTAAGTTCTGGAAGTAGTATGGATTGTGCTGGGAAAAGTGATTGCAAGATTCGACAGATCTCAGGCTGATGTGACGATCCAAGTACTTGAGATCCAATTGATTCGTGAGAGTTGCTTGAGAACCAACTCTCACAAATCTATGATCTTGCGCCAAGAAGGTATTCTGGATTAATTCCTCTGATCTCCATCACTAGTAATAAAAACTGTTCTGGTTCTTGATTGTCCCTCAACATAATCAATCAGTCAGTGGGTATGAGGAGGATTCAAACTGATCTTCCACAAAAGATAGTTTGATCCATCCAGTTAGATGATGAAATTGGTGATATTGTTGATTGTAGAAGAAAAAGGGAAAAGTTGTGGTGAGTTTGATGAAGAATGCTAGGCAGGAGATGAAGAGAAGATGATCTGCCATTGAAGTTGCGAAGAAGAAAGGGTTTTGCACAGAGTTTTCCGAAAAAAATTCTGCTGCTGAGCTAAGGGCTCTGAACCATGAAAATCATTCTGAAGTATTGTAGTCCAAAACATCACTGTGTTGAAGATTACATAGAGG
>CM018902.1:1354247-1356747 GCA_009663005.1 Actinidia chinensis
GTCCCTGAACTTTCTGATATTTTCAATTGTCCTGAAGTTTGGGAAAATTGAAGTTTGGTCCTGGGTTTGGGCATGCAATTAGGTCCCTGGAAAAATTGAACATTTCAATTAGTCCCTGAATTCTATTTGATCAATTTGGGGTCCCAGAAGTGTCTGATTTTGCCAGAAAAGCACTGTCTGAGTTTCTCTCGGCATTCAGAGTTCATCCCGAGGGCGCGTTTTCAGCGATTTTGTTCCTTGTGGAGAAGTAAGAAGGCGGAGTAATTTGAGGGCCCTGATCAAGCTTCAGAGTGCGGATTACGCCCCAGGAAAACCAAGGAGGAGGCCAATGAGATGAACAGGGAGATGATTGGGTATATCAGACAATGCAGTGAACACGAGGTGCTCCATCCTGTAGCACATGAGGGAGTGTTGCAGATCTGACAATGCATTGACACAGTAGTGTTCCAACATGTAGCACGATCGACGAGTGCTCCTGAGGTTGTGGGACCAAATTGGAGGAGAGTACCGGGAGAAATCCATCTCAGAACAAAGTCTATTGGAAGGCTCGGTGTTGGAAGCTCGGAGAGGGACTATGGTGGCAGGAACAAAATGAGCGGTTCAGAGAAGCGTTTCAGGAGGAGGTCCACAGGGTCAAGAGAAGAGGATAGGCGAAGAGGTCAAGGAAGAGATATCGCAGATGAAGACGGCCAGAGGCAGATCCAGAGGTCGCACTTTAGTGTTTTTATTGCGGAAAAGGAGGGACAAGAAGAATTGTCCAAGGAACAAAGCCAACAAGATCCGTCTTCAGAGCAAGCCAACAACAGCAATGATGGCTGTGGAGGAGAGTGACTAGCAGGCATCTGCAGATGAAAGAGTCAGACTGGATTTCTGATTCAGAATGCTTACAATTTGCAGAGACAGGTTGTGCTCTACACATGTAGCATGCGAGGGACTTGTTCGGATGGTAACGATGCGCTTGGTTGGCAAGGACAGTCCGGTTCCGCAGGCCAGACGGAAAGACCATGAAGGTGACCGGGCGTACGGCATGTTCATTGAGATGCAGGAGTGAAGCATGAAGCTTTGAAGAAAGTGGAGGAAAACACTCAGAGTTCCAAGGGCAACAGGAGAAAGCGGCAGAGAAAAAAAGATGAAGGGCTATACCGAACTGAGGGAGAATGTCCAGACAGGAGAGCTGCTGTCCGACATAGGTCCAGTGGTATTAGCAAGATGGATGGACAAAGAAGCAACCGGTGCAAGAGGCACGACAAAGCAAGCGCAGGAGTACCGATGGATGTACTTGAAGGATCACCGTGAACAGGAGCGCAAGAGATGCTTTGGGAATACGTGCGGAGTCTGGCCAGAACGAGAGGTGCAAACCATTGCAGGATGTCCAATGAAGAAGCTCAGAGGAGAGACAGAGTAGATGTACAGCGACAGGGGCGGGACGTCGCCGGGAACGATCTTTTCGCTCAAGATAAGTGATGGTGATCTCTCCAGTTGTGCACACAAGAAAAAACAAAAAAAAAAACCTGGAGGAGAGAGGAAACGACGACTGAAAAGCGACGTTACTTGGCAGAGCACCCGGTGAGGGGGAGCGAGCACCTAGGTGAGAAGGTGCAGGCACTTCAGGTTTGGAAGTGCATCACTTTCAGTGGAAGTGGAGTTGCCGCAGTGAGGGGACATATCTCGGAACTGTCTTGAAAGATCTTACCAGGGGAGCTGGACAGAAGTGCAGGATGATAACTTGAAGAAATCGATAACCCTCCAATGGGCTGGGAGGGGAGATTGGTGGAGGTCCAGCCCATTGAAGCCAAATTGGAGGCCCAAACACTATTGGGCCAAGCCCAAGCCCAAACTAAAATGCTAGGTTTGATGCTTCTTCTTGTCTGGAATGAAGGTCTTCATTTGCTGCTTGCAGCCAAGTTTGAAGAAGGAAGAGAGAAAGATGTTGACAGCTCCTGTCAAAGAATGCTGCACACGAAGTCTCAAAGGAGCAGTATGGCCTAGCCATGAGCTCATCTTTCTTCTCCATGGCCTATAAATTCAGGAAGGATTGTCCGAGAAGGGAAGTGCAGAGGCAAGATGTAATCCTTAGAGGATTACCGGAGCACACAGCTGGCTGGTGCCAAGAGGGCTGAGAGAGAGTTGGGGGTTGGGGGGAGTGCTCGTGTGATAGTGAGAGCACCGCGAGGCACAGGAGATCTGGCAGGAGTGGGCTAGAATGGTAGGTGAGAACTGAGAGAGAGAGACAGTGAGATGGTGAGCGATGAGAGAGTGCTGAGAGGTGAGTGGAAGATGCACCCCCCTATTGTCTCATTGTAATTCATTTCTGTGATGGTGAATATTTGTTCTCTCCGTGGCTGTAGCATTGTTGGCCGAACCCGTAAATCTTTGTCTAGTGGTGTGGGTGATGTGGTGAGGACTGGTACCGTTTTGGGCCACAAAACACCTTTTAGGGGTAAATAAAAGTCTAAAGCATAGTTGTCAAATTTATTCTAGGCACTCAGTCGATGAGCCT
>CM018902.1:1379247-1384247 GCA_009663005.1 Actinidia chinensis
GGTTAATTCTGTAATTACAAAAATTACATGAATTTAATTTGTATTAAAAATTATAAGACATTATCTGTTAATTAAAAACTACAGGATTAAAAAGTCATCTACATCACTTAATAAGTTACACCCCTGATAGCACCAACGCGTCACGTGCTACGTGCCAAGTGCGTCTCTAATAGGCTACAAGGCCCATTGCGCCCATGCCCCACGCGCACGCGCCACGGGACGCGACTCGCGGTGACGGCGCACGCGCGTTGCCAAATGAAAGCTAAGGTACAATGGACTCATTTTGTCCATAACTCCCTTGGTGCTCCAAGTACCTCATTTTGTTACTGTTAACTTGGAGTTATTAACACTTAAAAATATTATTATTTATCCGACGTGGGACTCTCCCCCAAATTGTTTCATATCAATGATTACCACTTTGGTGGAATATTTTCTCTTCATCGGGTATCCATTTTGAGAAATAATACACTACGGTTTTTTACTCGCGAAGGAGCAAATAGATCCATTCCACATATGGTCAAGCCTTTCGATAACCGGGACCCACCCATAAAATTAGGTCAAAATCCGCTTCAACTTTAACTGTTTTCAACAATCCCCCACATGAATGAAAAAATGGTTTATGTTTTAATGCACAAACATGATTCCTAATGAGAAGAACTTAAGGAAATCCCTTGATAGAGGTAGGGAGCTTTTAGCCTTGAACACTAACCTTGTGAAAAACTATCGAGCATACGAGCTAACAGTGGACCATGAGCTTGAACGTGTTATATATTGTGTTAAAAACCAATCAATAATTATCACACAGAGTTTTCCAAAACCACAAAACTGGTTCTCATGTTGTGTTCATTGTTGGCGGCATCGCCTGTAAATTCCTGAGTGCTTTAAGAGAATGTAGCATTTATCATTATCATAGAAGCTACTCCTTCACACGTATAATAGGTGATTTCATCATTAAGAAGATCCTGCACTATTCTATTCGGATTATTCTAAATATGATAATTATTAAAGCATAATTCGTTCCTCAAATATGATACAGGTATCACTGAGATAATCATGAAATTGGTAATGTGTAGAAAAATAATTTTCACAGTGATTTCTCTACTAGTCCACCAACACACACGTGATTTCCCCATTGAACCTATATTTTGGGAGCTCCAGTAAATAGGTTGGGTTGCCATTGAAGTGACTTTTAATTAATATGCTTAATCCTATTCCCCTCGATAATCGATAAACTTGCTCCTTAGTCAAGTTCATTTCTCCACGGATCGCTATATTAATCTTTTGACTTTATATACTCAATAGATATCATTCCCCGGAAAGTAAGTGTTAACAGTAATGCGTCTTTCACGTATGTGTCTAGACTTACCAATACCTGTTTTTATTTCTCTGTCTTCAATTGCTGATTGACTATCGCAATGAATGCATATTGCAGAACCTGGCTTAGGCCACACAGGATATCTAAGAAGTGCGAGCCATTCAGCCTCTTCTCCAGCTTTTCTAAAGCTATAATTCCAATTCTAATGTCATCATCCACCATCGTGAACCCTTGGCATACAGTTTGCTTGGATGACTTCCAAGACACAGTTTGCACCACCACTGAAAGATATATCCACTCATGGATTTTAGGAGTCCGTTACTATCGAATATTCAATTTGCAATCACGTAACCCTTCTAGTAGTGCTGGATTCTCTTGTAGTGTAGACCATAATGTGGTTATAGCTTAATATCTGAAAACTCAAATTATTGCTTGCCATGATCACCAAACTTTTTGAGTTATGATATACCTACTCAAGCTACTTACCGTATAACTAACTCTGGCCTTGGAAGGTGTACAATTCCATAAGATACATCCCACTCCTAATGACTTTCGGAGATACTCTAATTGCGATATACCTTCACCTATATTCTTTTCTCCCATGATGGTTTGGATCAATAGGTGTTCTTACTTAGCCACATCTATTATCATTCTCTAAACTTTTTAAGAACTTTATCACATAATGTGATTGTACAAGGTATTCCTCAAATGTCCTAGTGCTTTTTATACCTAAAATCTAATCCTCTATAACCCATATCCTTCATGTCAAACCTTAGAGTTTAAACATTTTCTTGGTAGTTTTCATCATATCATTATTACTACCAACGATGAGCAGGTCATCCACTACAGACGAAACATGAACATATCCTTTGTCTTGTCCTTCACATAGATACATTTGTCACATTTATTCGATTTTTGAATGAATTTACCACATTACATTGGTCAAACTTTTATTCGTTATTTATGGCTTGGCTTAATCCGATAAGACTTAACAAGTTTAAACACCACTTTATTCGCTGTCCTGGAAGCACAAACCGTTCAGCTTATTCCATATAAATTTCTTCATCTATCACCATTGAAAACCGATGTCTTAACAATCCATCTTGATGTACTCGAGTATCATAGAATCCTGCAATAGCATGATCATTCTAATGGATTTATTCCTCGTGACAAGAGAATAAGTAGCGAAGTATCAATTCCTTCGGTTTGCCTATATCCCCTTTAACTACAGCCTTGCCTTGTATTAGCTGCATAATTGAAATCATCTGCTGTCATCTTTCTTTAAAAATCCACTTATTCCAAGTGGTTTACCCTGGTTGTAGATTCCCCAATTCCCATTTAGGTTTTGCAAGATGGATTCAACTTTACTATTCCATAGCTTCCTTCCATAAAGGAATTCCGGAGGGACATCGCGTCCCTCCAAGTTTGAGGTTCATTTTCTACAGTTTAAAATCGGGTCCAAAGATTTTGGACGTTTCGAGCTCGTTTGCTACGTCTAGGTTCAACCTCCTCTTCCTCTTCTTGATCAAATTCTTGATTTTGAGCTTGGTCCTACTATAGCAATTTCATACTTCCTCTTCGAAGTATTCAACTCTTTGTGTAGAGTTATTATGGAAACCACATCCTCAAGAAAAATGCATTCCTAGATTCCATCACCGTATTGACATAATATCAGGATTTTCACTCTTATGCACAGAATCGATAAGCACGCTATTATTTGCATATCCTATGAAATACACAATCATCGTTTTAGATTTTGTCATCCTATTTTTACCCTTTTTAGGGCCAGGAAGTGTTGCAACCTTTAGCCAACATTCCCACACTTCGAAAAGTTAGAGGAAGGTCTAGGACCTTTCCACAACTCATAGGGTAAGTTTAGTATTTTCGTGTTAGGACTTATATTAAGTCTGTAATTTGCAGAAAGGATTGTGCTTCCCCCCACAAGTTCTGGGTAAACTCGAACTATCAACATGGCATTCATCAGGTTCCTTTAAATTCTATTTTTTCACCTTTCCTGCAACCCATTTTGTTGTGGTGAATAGGGTTAGTAAGTTGTGGGGAATTCTTCCCATGTGAGAACAGAACCACCAAAAGGTGATTCATATTCACCACCGCTATCACTTCTTAGAACTTTTTGAGAGGTGTGTCAAGGTGAGTTGCAACGTCAGATTTTAGACGGCAGTAAAATTTGGTTAATGCCTCATCCTTACTGCGTAGCAAGTACACATGACAATACCTTATATGTCAGCTATAAAATTGATAAAATTTTTTTACCTCCTCGGATTGGAACATACCAGGTCAATCACATAGCACTGATGAAGTAAATCAAGAGATGCAGGACGGCTTGTCACAGATTGAAAAGGTACTTGTGGGTAAGTTGGCCGCACACATACTGCACTTTGGGGAGTAGGTTTAATATGAAATGTGGATAAAGATGTCCATGTGAACGAATTTACGAATAAAATCAAATTCCAGTCCCAATCTACCATGCAAATGTAAGAAGATTCAATCAAATAAGCAGAAGATTCATCATTTTATTGAGATTGCATTGTAAAAGTAAGCCGAGCAGCTAGTCCTCCCGGTCCACGACAGGAAGCCCATCTTGAGTCGAGAAATTTATCCTGACACAACACAACTTAACACCATCTGCAAGCAGATATCCGAACAGATTTCTTGCGGGTATCTTCCAGCACATGAGTACATTATTCAGCGTTAGTGCCTTTCTAGGGCCCATTTTCAGCCGACCTTCCCCTTGCCCTTCAACCTTGGAAATGGCATAGTTTCCATAAATCGGACATTTGTTTCGGCATTGGTGACACCTGAATAAGTGTGAACATCTCTTTATTTGAGTCTACATGATGGGTAGCTCCAGTGTCCACCACCACTCTGGTGGGTTAGATCCGATCAATTCACCTCTGTCCAACCGCACACAGGTTCATATCATTTACTCATGAGAGATATTCTCCACAGTCATGTTGATTGAAGCATCGCTTGGCTTTTTGAAGCCACTTATGTGGATTGCTTCCGACTACGACAGTCTTTGGCTTGATATTCCGTCTTGTCGTCAGATATAACACTTGCATGATTTGAAGTTGCCTGTAGTCTTCACCCCAAGATTCTGAAATTTCTTCATTTTGGGTTCTGGACTTGACCCTTAAAGCTCTGACCCGGCTCCACAATATTTTGTGCCTTGATTTGTATTATGCTCAGCCTTTGGTTTTCCTTTTTCTCAAAAACCTATGTCCCAATTCAGAGCCGCACAATCAAGTCTTTTCAGGGTCATCTCCTGTCGCTTGTGCTTGGATAGTTCTTGAATCTTCCATAAGGTGGAAGTTTTTTTCAATCATTGCAGCTACTTGAAAATTCTCCGAGTTGCATCCCGTGTCTGCATGAATTTCATGCAGAATTACTTGGAATGATTGAACTTGGCTTAAATCAAACAGTTTTTTGGCGTCCACCCTCATGTATTCCAGAATCTGCCCACAACAATTTCCTTGACCCCACATCCTCTGTTTTGTACTTCTTTTTTCAAGGATTTCCCCCAGCTCCCCTTTTTTTGGTGGTCTGCTTTGCACAATACACATTATATAGTGTATTATCCAGCCATTTAGGACATAATCCTGCAAGGAAATCGCATGTCTCCAAGCATCTCTCGCTTAATCACCTCGCGATTGGTTTTTAAACC
>CM018902.1:1404247-1406747 GCA_009663005.1 Actinidia chinensis
GTGATCTTTCTGCCATCGCCATCTGCCACTTTCAGAATCGACATACCCTTGTAGACGGAGCTTCGGCTCCATAACAAACAACGCTGCATCCTGAGTACCCTTAAGATCCCAACCTGTCACAGCTGTCCCCAGTGCTCCTTTCCCGAGGATTACTCATGAACCGGCTTATCATTCAACTGCTTGAGCAATATCGGCCTTCGTACAACCATGCATACATAATGCTACCAACACTGAGCGTATGGTACCTTTGACAGGTCCCTTTTCTTCAGTGTATTTTTGTGGACTTTGATTCTTTGAAAGTCTAAAATGACTTCCCAATGGAATGCCTAACTGGTTTTGCCTTTATCCATGCGAGAATCTCTTCAGCACTTTGTCGATGTAGTCGGCTTGTGATGTGTCAATTTCTTGTTGGCTCTGTCTCTAGTAATCCGCATACCAAGTATCATCTTCGCATGACCCAAGTCCTTCATTAGAATCTCTTGGATAGACTCTCCTTCGTTGTTAATACCATCATGCTTGATCCTGCAAAAGCATGTCATCCCCACATATAATAGGAGAAAATTATGAGTTTGAAACTTCTGAAATAGCAACAACACATACATCAATGGCATCTTTGGTAACCAGTGCAGACATGAACCCATCAAACTTGTGTCCACTGTTTGGTTGCTTGTTTCAAACCATACAAGCTTTTCTTAGCTTGACACCATATTCTCCTTGCTCTTTTCTTCATAAACTCTGGTTGTCTCTACAGATTCCTTCATCTAGATCCTGCCATGAAAAATGTCGTTTTACATCTAACTGCTCAGATGCAAGTCTTTCCACTGCCACAAGACTCAAGATTGTCCGACGGTTTGTAACTTCACAACAGGATAGAGATGTCTGTAAAATCTACACTGCCTTGTTGTGAAACCCTTTTGCAACCAATCTAGCCTTGTACCTCTTCGACCCTCATGCTCTTCTTCAATCTGTAAACCACTTATTATGGTAGGGTCTTCTTACCTTGAGGCACTCACAATCCCATGTTTGGTTCGTTTGTGAGGTATCCATCTCATCATCCTGGCTAGCTCCCACTTCACTTTTTGCCTCGGCCTTCCGGCTTCCTCATAACATTCTGGTTTCACCTTGTCTGTATTAGCAAGTACTTGAGATGACATGTAATGAGCTGGTGTCCTGATTTCTGAGTTTGGTTCTGGTCGATCTCTCAACACCGATCAGGGGGAGGAACTTTAGGTTTCTGACGGTATGTTTTGATCTCTAGGCATCAATACATCATTTTGTAGAATCTCCTCAAGTTCTGCAAACTCTTGCTTTTGCTGCTTCTGTCCTTCTCATTCATCATGTCCCTTGTCATGGCAATTCTCATTGAACACCACTCTCACTCCTTATGACTTTGCGGTTTTTGATATCCCAAAAAGATAGCCAAAGTCATTTATCCCTAACCAATATATGTCCTTCTTGATTTGATCAAGTTTGGACCCTGTTTTCTGCCATCAATATAACATATGAGACACAACCAAATATTCTTAGGTGAGATAAGTTTACCTCATTTTCCTGTCCAAGCTTTTGGGAACAACCCACAGTTTCAAAACAATCTGAAGGGCCTCGGTTGATTAGTATCAGCCGTACTCACAGCATCTGCCAAAATTTGTTTTGGCAAACCAGCATTTCTCCTCATCCACCGTGCCACGCTCTGTGCATAGTTCCTGTTTCATGCTCTCGGGCACCCCATTCTTGTGTGGATCCTAGGACCGTCTTCTGTCTCTTATTCCATTCATAGTCGCAGTACCTTTCGAACTCATCACTGGCAATACTCTCCACCATTTTTACCTCAAGCACTTCAACTTTAGACCTGTCTCATTCTCTAGTAGCTCTCCATTTTCTGAACACATCAAATACATCTATTTTTGTTCAAAAATCTACCATAGCTTTCACTAGTCATATCATGATGTGCAAAGTAAGGGATCACTAAAGGAACTTACTTTACTGTCCCCACACATCGGGTGGTGAACAGCTCCAACCGTGCGCACCACTTTTTTATGGCTCTGAACGTTCTTGAGAATGCTAACTTTCTTTTGTTTTCCATAGACACAATCCTCACAAATATTCCAGATCTAGTGCTTCAGTCTGGCAATTTTTTCCATTTGTGATCTGGCCTCATGCGCTTTCTTACTCATGTGTCAAGCCTCAAGTGCCAGGTAGTTGTCATCTAGTTCGGATGAAGTAGCAGGAAGTACCGTGTTCGTCCCGGACGTATATAAAGCGGGTTCCTTGTTCTTCCCATGTGCCATCACCATAGAACTTCGTCACCTTCCATGAATCGTCAATAAAGATAGTCTTGGCATCCTGATGTTGCAAGTGTCCCACAGAATCAGATTCCTTTCAAATTGGGAAACTGTCTCACATCTTTTAAGCCGTAGAGTCGTCCCATTGTCAGGCTAATTGCACTTCTCCCTTCCCAATAATGGAACAAGGTTCATCATCTCCGAGATATACTTTCCCG
>CM018902.1:1506747-1509247 GCA_009663005.1 Actinidia chinensis
ATAATTCCTATTTTTGTAATAAAATAAAAATAATTAAGGGCCGGGGTATTACAATAAGGGTGGACCCATGTGTATAAATGGATTGAGTCGTGACACACAAGGAACCGGCGGAACTAGACCGGAGCTATTGGTTTTGTTATATGGTTATACGGTTCGATTCTGTTTTCAAAAAAAAAAGAACCGATCTATATGGTCTGGATCCAGCTCTATGTTTCAAAACTGTGATAGAATCGGACCAGTAATATATATATATATAAATAGATTTTTTAAAGTAGTTATATAAAAAATAAAATAATAAATAATTATTAAATCTTTAATAACCTAAGTTATATAAATAGTTATTAAATCTTAACTAACTTGTTTTATTTTCCATTGGTGGTGGTGGTGGTTCCTATTTTGCACACTTTGTATTTAAAACATGGTCATGTTTATCTAAATGTTATTAGTATTTAGTTAATTTGACAATTTGGTAATATTTGAGTGATATATAAAATTTGAATTAAAATTATGTTATACTTGTTGAAATTGAGACAGAACTGAAATCGGATCTATACTAACGGTCCGCTCCTTAAAGGATTTTGGTTTGGGTTTGATTTCTAATTTGTAGAAGAGGTGTACTACGGTTCAGCTACCTAGTCTCTAAAGAACGAAACCTAATTCGGACCGTAAGCACCCCTATTGAGTTGTCAAAAAAATAAAACAAGTACTAAGGATGTTAATGACACCAGCAACTATGCGTATAAATTACTCTCTCTGCCTCAATTTGTTTGTTCAACTTTTTTTAATTTAAGATGTCCCCAAATGTCTGTCCACTTTAATTTGAGCAGATTGCATTATTTGTACAACTAAGTCAAGTTTGAATTTGCAATCTCAAAGTTCATAGGCCATTGTAAAAGTTTGCTTTTTTTTTCTCCTTTTCTTTCGCATTACGAGGTGTAACTTCCAGTCTCACAAACAAGTCTCACAAATAAGCAGGTGTTACTTGTGCCCCCGTGGGAGTAGGACTTACTTGTTTTGTGAGACTGATAGGACTTCCACGAGCCTTAGATTGCGGTCCACTTCAATTGTTCTAGAGTCCATTCCTATCATCATGCCCGATAAGACCGTGCCACAAGGATGGTTAAAACACTCCCACAATGAATCTCCCAAGACACTGTCCCTTAGAACAAAATTTCCTTTGTCTAGGACTGCAACAGAATTATTCGAGGGAGTTGAGACGTTGGTTGACCTGAAAATAATTTTGTTCCCATCTGCGAGCCTTAGATTGCCGTCCACTCCAATTGTTAGAGCATAGGTTGTGTCTGAAGTTGTTGGAGGTTTCTCTCTATTTGCCACCCAAACCACTTTACGTACCGGGAATTGCTTGGACCATATCCCAATATATCACTTACCAGAATTGTCAGGGCTAAAGAAGCCTAACTCGAAGATTTGACCTGCCAATGTAAGAGTATTTGATGCAGGACAACAATAAAATTGAAACCCTACGATCAATCACTCTCGGCAATAACAAGTAATAACACTAACAAGCAATAGTAGGTAATGAAAGTAGGGTTTTCTTAATAATGTCAATTATAATTTACATAAAAAAGTAAGGCTACATCCATATTTATAGCATCAAAACTCTCCTAATCCTACTAAGACTGAGACTATTTGATAACTATTAAAGACTAATAAAATCTAAAAAAAGACTCCTAACATAATAAAGACTCCTAATTAAATAAAATTTCAATTAACTTAAAATTAAAACGAAAATTAATTATAAAATAATAAAATATAATAATTAATAAATTATGTGTGTTTTCCTTTCGCATCCGTATCTCCGCTGCAAGTTTTTTTGATTGACTTAGACTGTTGTAGAACAGAATGGAGATTGAATAACTATGTAGAATTGCAAGACCCATGAAGCAAGTGCATAGGCATCGATTTTTCTGGTGCCCATTTTGGACTGGAAAAATGAATCCTGGGAATGAGCAGACGAATGGTGGTGTGGCTATTAAGATGGAATTGCGCTTCTTGAGATGACTCCACGTTGACTGATTTTTTTCGAATGAATGAAGAAGTCAACACTGGAATAAAGATGATGCCGCGGGCCAAGAATTGAAGGAATAAGGAATTGTTGCTTTTTAGTTCAAAACTGAAAGAAAGGTTTGCTTTATTAAAAGTCCTATGTCTAGTTCATACATGATTTTTATGATAAAGAGATTAAAAATTATAATAAATAAGCAAGCGTTATGTAAACTGAATATGTTATTTTGTAATTCTGATTATCAAATTTTGGATTACATGAATCTCGAGATAAAATCGTAATCTTTTTGTTGTAAAACCAAAATAATCAACTTCGTGATGAACAAAAAAATTGTTTCACACACTAATTGGGCCTAAGCCCATTAGTCAAGACACGTTAGGCCGACTTTTACCCAGTAAACCATACAGGGACTTGACCGAAGGTAAGGCTAAATTTACTAGATTTGACTATTTAAGTTCGGATCTTAGATAATTA
>CM018902.1:1544247-1556747 GCA_009663005.1 Actinidia chinensis
TGTACATCTCCAAAGTGGCTGGTTTTGGTTTTGGTTTTGATTTTGGTTTGATTTAAATTTAACTACATGTAGGGCTAGATTGCTAGTTACTAACAAGTTTAGGCCCGTTTGGGCTCGAGACAAACTTAAAAATGTAAAAAAATTATTTAAATTTAAAAAAATTCTACTAAAATAAAGAATTTAACTTATTTAATGAGTAATGTTTTTTTTGTTTTTAACAATTTTTTTTAAAATTACATCAAGATTTATATATTTTAAAATTATTCTTGTCAAGATAAACTCGAAAAGCAATAAATTTTGGATTGAATGATTAAAAAATTTAAAAAACACATACATAAAAAAAACGAAAAATAGTTAACCCAAACTCAGACCCTAGGCTTTTACTCAAGTGGTCGTGAGAAGGGTATTTAGATGTTGTGTAGGAGGTCTCATATTAGAATTGATGGAGAAACGTCGTCCTATTGTAGTAATCTAATTTATTAACCAATTGGACCTAACTCTTAATATTAAAAAATAGTTACCTCCCCCCAAATCGTTAACTTACTGACCAACGTTGAATTTTTTAATATTTTTTTATTTACTTTTACTAAATTTTTAATACAAACACAACCTAAAATTCTTCGAATTGTGGAGTAAGGGAAAATAGAAAAAAGTGGCACTGTTTGAGAATTTACTAATTTTATGAGGATATTTTCATTTTAATGAAATGCTGCACTATCCATCTAGGCAACTGAAATGCAGTTAAAGATGGATAACAAAAATAAACCCCAAGGGGTGTCGCTGATGGTCGAGGTAAGGATTATAAGGAGGTTGTATTCCACGCAGTGAGGCTGGGTTCGAGTCTCGCCATCGGCTGAAGATCTCTCCATTTACATCTGGGTGGTGGGCTTGTGGGGAACCCACTCAGCCCGGTTTGCGGATACTATGATACATCCTCTTCCCTTTATGGTTAAACAGGGTTGGTTGGTGTTCCGGGTCATCAAAAAAAAAAAAAAAAAAGATGGATAACAAATCCACCAGAATCATAGAAAGTTCTATGGTAATATTTAAACATGAGGAGGTCATTCGGATATATCCCCAATCACAGGAGGGGCAAAGTGAAATTTGCCTTTTCCGAAAAGCGAGTCCACAACTCCACATATTTTAGTCTTCCTTCCACGTAACACCTTTACCGACCAATTGTTTGGAGGTGGTTGCCGTATCTATTACAGCGTGCTTTACGAAGAGACTTGCCGTTGACATGTTCGGGCATTATTTTAAAGCGTGTATGGGTAACACGGCTACTTGACATTGTTATTGACTTCCCAAATACCCAATATAAAGGGCTTGTTTGGTAATAATTTAATTTATATTTTTTTGTTTTTGTGTTGGTTTTTATATAAAATGCAAATAAAAATTTAATTGTGGTGCTATTTATAAATAAAAATAAAAATAAAAATAAAAATAATATAAAATTACTATCACTTATTCTTCAAAAAGTAAAAATAATGATATTTATAAATAAAAATAATGCAAAATTGCTATCACTTATTCTTCAAAAAATAAAAATAATAAAAAACTAATTTGCATTATTTTTAAAATTTATTTTCGTCTACAGTACTGTTCACATATGCACGTCTCCACCACGGCCGCCACACGCGCCATGTCTACACCACTACCATCGCCACCACGTGCGCCACGTCTCTGCCACCACCGCCACGATCTCCGTCTCCACCACGCCGCCACCATGCGTGACACGTCTTCACTACCTCCGCTACCACTGCTACTTCCTCCATTATCTCCGTTTCCACCACCGCCGCCACGTGTGTCACTTATCTCGCACTACGCCACGCACGCCACGTGTTAACCACTGCCACCACTACTTCCTCCACGATCTACATCTCCACCACTGCCACCACACACGCCACTTCTCTCGCACTACACCACGCACACCGCGTCTCCACCACCACCGTCGTCTCCACCACTGTTATCACGCGTGCCACTTCTCTCGAACTCTGCCGCACGCACCACGCCGCCACCACCACCGTTATCTCCTTCACGATCTTCATCACCACCGCCGCCGCCACGCGCGCCACTTTTCTTGCACTCCACCAGAGCGCCATGTCACCACCACCTACCACCGCCACATATATATATGGCAGTAATTTTATTGTAAAAAATATTTTTATTTTTAAATAGTTTTAAAATAGATGAATACAAACATATTCTTTGTTTTTGTTTTGTAAAAAAATAAATATAAATCAAAAAACATAAAATAAAAAAGTGGCAATATTACAATCACTCTTCAAATACAATTTGAAGAAATATTACACTATTTTTTAAATATAATTTATCATAAATACAATTTTGATCTCACAAAAATTCGAAATTTGTCCTAAATTTTATAAATTCAACAATTTTGGCCCCACTGAATATAAATTTTGACTTTTTATTGACCCCACTGAATATAAATTTTGGTTCTTTTGACCCCACTGAATATTTATTCTACCTCTGTCACTACTTCTAATCATTATACAAAATAATGCTTATATGGAAAGATTTTAAATATCAACTTGTACGTTATGTATTGAGTCATCGGTCGAAATTTGATCCTCTGATACTTATATTTTAGTAAATATTAATCAATATGGTCCGATATTGGCCGTCATACCACGATTTAAAATTCTAAAAAATAGTTATCAGTGACCGAACTAAAGTGTTTCATTAGTGAGGTCATTGATAAAAATATTTTTAATTTATAGAATCAAAAAAAAATATTTTTTCGAACAAAAAAATAACTTTCTTACAATACATTTAATAACATTTTTCTCCTATTGGTTGATAAGTAAAAATTGGAATTTTTAGTGCACTAGACTTGTTATTTTTCTAAAATTGACCCCTATAGTCTCATATTTTATTAAATTTTAAAGAATTTTAGCCATTTCAAAATATATTAATGTCTATATTGTAAAGAAAATATCAAAGATGCATATAGTTTTTTTTTAAAAAATTCAATGGATTTAATTGCACCCGCTTGGAGCTAGCCTATGCTGTTAACACTTTTAATAACTAAACCACTCTATGCCTAATTTCAATTTAAGAGTTTATCAACTGTTTAAACCTAATGAAGCTGCGCATCATCGTCCATAATAAACCATAACAATGATGCTGGAAATTAGAGATGAGTAATTATGAACTCGAGACGCAATGTCTCCACTTTCCTTTCATCCTTTTCTTGCTCAAATTCGACAGAGATTGTGGAGTACGTTTCTTTGGCTATCCTTAAGCCAACCGGATGATGAAGACCCAGGAAATCCCTGAAGGTCTACTTACAAGATGCTGACAACCAAAGAATCAGCAGCATATATAGAAAACTGAGAAAAAAGAAAGTCATACCAGCATAATCGGGCCATTTAGTAGCAGCAGGAACAACAGCAGAGATTAATGTAACTCAAACATTCAGCAGTTATTGCATTAACACTCAATGAAGCATACACAGAGATTCCCAATAACACGATTAAAGACTGCGCCCAATTTGAAGAAAAAAATGTAGCAAAAGAAGATAGAGAAGCTACGGGATAAACTTGCTGACAAGAGCTTTTAGGGCTCTGATAGCATGTAGAAATTCAATCTTTATTGATTTTGATTATCAACCTTACAAATGAATAGAAACACTTTGCTTATGTACAACATAGGGGCTCCACTTGGAATGTGTTCTAACTAAGATCATAAATAAATCTTAACTAATCATGCTTCTCCACTGGCTGAGCTTGATTGATGTCCTTCTTGTCAATCCACACACCGTCATCGCATGGAAAGTTAGTGAGCTCTGGGCATTATATGTTAGGTGGAGCCTGACAATTTGTCTCAGAGCTTGACATGTTGTTAGTCTAAAATGATGGCTGCTCCTTTCACCCAAAGTCCTACATAGCTGTGCCCTCAAAGTCTCATCTAACACTTTTGGTTGCTGCTGCAACAAAGTCCTAATTTGCTGCAATCTAAGACTTTTGATTGCTGCTGCAACAAAGTCCTAATTTGCTGCACTTTGACTCTTCCCTTTGTTTCCTTATATAAAGTGCTATAAGTGCTGAGAATATAGGATAGGTGTGGCAAGAGCTGTGTAGATAGCTAAGGCCAAAAGAGAGATAGAAAGAGTGAGAAGAGAGATTGTAATCCTAAACTTGTTTTAGTGAATTGCTACTCGGTGTGGCCGTGGACGTAGGCTTAATTGGCCGAACCACGTAAAATCTCTGTGTCCCTTTTATTGTTTGTTTCTTACTTACTTGTTTGTGTGCGTGTTATCATTCCCGATCCATTAGGGTGAAAATATGTATTGGTGTTTTTTCCCAAAACTGGTATCAGAGCTTGGTTCCTCCCGGAAGATTATCACGCACAACAAATAGCTGAAGAGGCAAGACCAAATCGAAAAGTTCAACGGAGAGACTTTGTTTTGGAAGATGCAGATTGGGATTATCTTTATCAAAAAGATCTCTTTCAACCTCTTGAAGGGAAGAAACCAGAAGATATTAAAGATCAAACTGGACGGGTTCTAAACAGAAAAGCTCTAGGTACGATCGATCCGCTTGACTCTATCCTCGTCTGTAGCATTCAATATATCGAAGAGAACGACAATCAGGTTTTTTTGATGCTGCTTTATCCAAGTGTATAGAAACCTTCCGCATCAAATAAAGTGTATTTGATGACAGAACTCTTCAATATGAAGATGGCGAATGATGGACGTGTGGCTGAGTACTTGATATTTTCACAACGGGACAGTCAATTGGAGTCTGTGGATATTAACTTTGACCATGAAGTGAGAGCTTGTTGATCCTATCTGGATTTGCCAAGACAATTGATAGTCTGATCATGGCCGGTCAGCATTCTCCGGTTTCGAGTAAGCTAAAGTACGACGACGTGGTGGGATAATTCCCTCAGCGAAGATTGCGCCAGAAATATCCAGCGGGCTGCAGAGACGTCAGATTGCTTGAGTACAAAACGAGGGAATCACAGTCCAATCGAGGAAGCAAGCAAAAGGTCGCCTCAAAATCAAGGTGGGGGAAATCCAAAGGGCCACGAGAGAAGGAACGCCATGCTACAATTGTGTAAAGAAGGGGCATTTCGGGCAAAACACTACTGCAAAGCTCAAAGAAGCATGCCGATGATCAGATGTAACAACTCTGTTAACGGTCTCTGATAATGGAGATTCGGAGCTTGGTTTCTATCAGTAGCTACACCGACGAGGTATGGATCGTAAGACTCGGGGCGTCATTTCACTCCACCCCACCAGAAAGAGATTATCCAACATTATGTTAAGGTGCTCGGGAAAGTTATCTCGGAATGATGACCTTGTTTCTATCATTTCATTATTGAAGGGAGAAGTGCAGATTAGCCTGACGATGGGCGACTTACGCCTTAAAGATGTGAGACACTTCCCAAGTCGAAAAGGAAATTTGATTTCTGGGGGGACAACTTGCAACTTTGGGATGCCCAGACATCTTTACTGACGATTCATGAAAGGTACGAAAGGTGCTATGGTCGAGGATATGGGAAGAAACAAGGAAACCTTCTGTCTACATCTGGGACGAACACGGTACTTGCAGCTGCTTCATCCGAACCAGATAAAACTACATGGCACCTAAGGCTTGCGGACACATGAGTGAGAAAGGCATGAAGGACATGATCAAAATGGAAAATTGCAGGACCTAATGCAGCTAGATCTGGAATTTTGCGAGGATGCGTCTATGGGAAAGAAGAAGAAAGTCAGTTTCTCAAAGACACGTTCAGAGCCATAAGCGTGAAGGTTGGAGCTTGTTCATACCGATGTGTGGAGGACCAGCCCTAAAGTAAGTTCCTTTGGTGGATCCCTTGACTTGTCACATTATGATGCTGCTAGTAGAAAGCTGGGGGTTATTTCTTAATACAAAATCAGATGTATCTGATGATCAGAAATGGAGGCCTACTACAGGAATGAGACAGGTTAAATTGAGGCTTGAGGCAGCAATGGTGCGAGAGTATGGACAGTGATGAGTTCGAAAGGACTGTGTTATGAATGGAATCAAGAGACAGAAGACGGTTCTAGGAATCCACAACAGAATGGGGCTACGAGCGCATGAACAGAACTATCACAGAGCGTGCCCGGTGTATGAGGATACAGGCTGGTTGCCAAAATAATTTTGGGCAGATGCTGTGAGCACGACTGCCTACTTAATATCGCGGACCCTCAGGTGTTTTGAACTGTGAGTTGCCCCAAGAAGCTGGATAGAAAGGAGGTAAAAACTTATCTCACCTAAAACTATTTGGTTGTGTCTCATATGTCATATAAGGCAGAAAACAGGTCCAAGCTTGAGTTCAAAATCCAAGAAGTGACTTTATTGGTATGGTAAATGACTTTGGACTATCGGTTTGGGACATCGAAAACCGCAAAGTCATAAGGAGTAGAGATGTGGTATATCATCATGAAAATGCATGTACAGGACATGATGAAAATGAGGCGGGACAGAAGCAGCAAAAGAAGGAGTTTGCCGAAAGAAAGAACTGGAGGCAGATTCTAAAACGATGTATGATGCCTAGCGATCAAAACATACCATTAGAACTCAAGTCCTCCCCCTGTCCTATGTTGAGAAGATCGATAAGAACAACTCAGATCAGACACAAGCTAGTACATGTCATCCTCGATAGGACTTGCTACTTACAGAACAATGGTGAATCAGAATGATGAGGAAGTCCATGAAGGGCCAAGGCAAAGGTTGATGAAGTGGGAAGTATCATGATGATGAGATGGACTCACTCACAACTAACCAAACATGGGATTTGGGGAATGGCATAAAGGGTAAGAAGACCCTGCATCATAACAAGTGGGTGTACAGATTGAAAGAAGGAGCATGAAGAGCATGATTGAGGTCGAAGAGGACAAGGCTAGATTGGTTGCAAAAGGGTTCAACAAAAGGCAGTGCCAGGATTTTACGAAATTTCTCTCTGTTGTGAAGTTTATCAACCAGTCAGACAATTTGAGTTTTTGTGGCAGTGAAGACTTGCATCTAGAGCAGTTAGAGTAAAAACGGCATTTCTTATGGGGATTAGATGAAGGACATTTATTATGAGAACAAACAGAGGGTTATGAAGAAAATGGCAAGGGCGAATATGGTATGCAAGCTTAATATGCGCTTGGATGGTTTGAAACCAAGCAACCAGACAGGGTAGATCAGTTTGATGGGTTCATGCTGACATGGTTACCAAAGATGCCATGCCTCTGAACCATTGTTGTATTTTTTAAAAGGGGCAGTTTCAAACATCATATTATTATTCTCCTATTATATGTGGGATGACATGCTTATTGCCAGGATCCAGCATGATGGAGATCAACAAACTGAAAGAGAGTCATCCAAAGAATCAAAATGAAGGACTTGGCTCCTGCGAAGATGATACTTGGTATGCGGATCACTAGAGACTGAGCAATTAAGAAATTGACACTATCACAAGCCGACTACATCGACAAAGGCTGAAGAGATTTAGCATGGAATAAAGCAAAAACCAGTCCGCACTCCCCTGGGAAGTCATTTTAGACTTTCAAAGAATCAAAATCAATACACCAGAAAGAGAAGGAGTACCATGTCAACGGTACAATACGCTTCAGGCGTTGGTTAGCCCTTATGTATGCTATGGTCTGATTACGACGGGCCAGATATTGCTCAAGCAGTTGGAATGATAAGCCGATCATGAGTAATCCGGGAAAAGAGCACTGGGAAGCTGTCTTTGTTGTGACTGATGAAGTGGGGTTTTTTTGAGGTACTTAAGGGTATCAGGATGCGCGTTGTGTTATGGAGGCTCAGAGATGCGTTCTAACAAGGGTATGTTGATTCTGACATGGCCTGGAGAGTCGGATGCAAAGAGCAATACGGATATGTTTTCCACACTTGGCAGCGCAAGCGGTCAGTTGGGTTTGAGCATGACAAACAGATGATTGTCAATCTTTCTACCACAGAGAGGAGTATGGGGCTGCTTATAGAAGCTTGTAAGGAGATGGGTTGGTTGACAGAGTTCATGAGAGAGTTGGGCAAGATAGCAACGAATTGCACTATCGACAACGATAGTCAAGTGCAATTCATTGGGCAAAGAACCAGCATACATGCCAGAACGAACACACCTCGACATCAGATATCATTCATCCGATCATCTAGATGACGGGTGATAAGCCTGGATAAGATCCAAACAAGTCAGAATCCTGCAAACATGTTCACAAAGTTGTGACCATTGAGAAACTGAAGCTTATGGGCAGCTTTAGTGGGTCTTCTAGTCTGAGGGCCGAAATGCCGCACGATGTAGTACAGGATTGAAACAAGTGGGGTTACTGGAAAGAGCAGTTTTGTGGTCAGCCTCCAAGTGGGAGAAGATTGGTAGGGGAGCGCATGACAATTTGTCTCAGAGCTTGACATGTTGTTAGTCTAAAATGATGGCTGCTCCTTTCACCCCCAAGTCTACATAGCGTGCCCTCAAAGTCTCAGCTAAGACTTTTGGTGTGCTGCTGCCAACAAAAGTCTAATTTGCCTGCAATCTAAGACTTTTGATTGATGATGCAACAAAGTCCTAATTTGCTGCACTTTGACTCTTCCCTTTGTTTCCTATAAAAGTGTTATTAAGTGCTGAGAATATAGGATAGGTGTTGGCAAGAGCTGGTAGATATTTTGCTAAGGGCAAAAGAGGATAGAAAGAGTGAGAAGAGAGGATAGAAAAGATGTTGAGAAGAGAGAGTGTAATCCTTAAACTTTGTTTCAGTGAATTGCTACTCGGTGTGGCCGAGTTGGGACGTAGGCTTAATTGCCGAACCCATGTAAAATCTCTGTGTCCCTTTATTGTTTGTTTCTTACTTATTTGTTTGTGTGCGTGTTATCATTCCTGATCCATTAGGGTAAAAATACGTATTGGTGTTTTTTCCCCAACATTATACTTTGTGTAAATAAATCAGTTTTTGAAATAATATCCCCAGTTCTCTCCAATCCATCTTAAGTTTACTTAGGTACTTTAGAGACGCAATATCTCAACTGTCCACTTGCCCTCCTCATCATTAAGTTCCTGAACATGGCACAGACCACTTAATTGCCCTCCTCTGATGTAGAGATTCTTTAGCTCCTTCAGATTGGCAGTCTGCAGTCTGACCTTCATTATATTTTGAAGTATTTACATGACTTATGGATTTGTTCGACAAAACAGAACGAGCGGAACTGCTCATCCTGAAACGTCTGGCACCAAACCGGACTTTTGGTAGACATGCTCGATGAATCGCAGTCGAATAAGCACATCTAAGGCCAAAATGGCACTGTCCTCGTACGGAAACATACTATTTGACATCCATAAGTAAAGCATAACTCTTCTCTTTATGACAGCTTTCTCTGGGAACAAGAAGAAACATAGCAAATAATTTTTTAACAACATAGGCAGGTCAAGGTAAGCTTGCCACAAGTCAGCAGAATTAATGATGTCCAGAAACTGTCTTCGTCTCCATTTCATCACTAGACTTGTTTATAGCAGGCCATGGATTACGATGAGGGTTGGAATAAGCATAATGGATTTTAAGTTGTTGAGGAATCTGGGATTTGAGCATCCTTATTCCTTTCATAAATTCGTCAAGCTCTCTCAAGCTACTCCCTCCTTGTAGCTCTTCAAACTTCCCACGGGCCTTGTTGATTTGCACATCCATGATCTTCACCTTTGCTAAGGTCTATTTCCATGAGCAAGAGATCTTGACGAATCAATTTACAGAGGCCATTAGCTCTGCAGTGGTGGTCTTCATTGTTGTTGGTTGAGCTGCTGGAGGAAGCTTCCTGGTGGTGGCTCTCAAGCTGTGTGGGTTTTGGTTTGGATTTGGGATTGGAGATAATGCGCTTGGACTTGAAACATTGAGCTACCAAAGATCGTATTGAGGGTGTCATGAGATGGTGATGAGGGAGGAAAGGTGTCTTCACTTATAGACATGGTTTTGAGAAATTTCAGTTATGTTCTTGAATTTGGGTGTTAATGGTTTCTTATATAAGCTCAGGAGTAAGGTGGGGTTTATATAAGGAATCTCTATTCCTAGTTTTTGCATTTGTACATAAACTCATGTTCTAAGTGGATAAATAATTTTGACACTAAAAAGAAATAGAGGAAAAAATACTGAGTTTATATACTAATTGCAGCTTGTTCTTTCTCGTTTGGCCGATGCCTGTAACCCATTTTTTGGAATCCTTTTGTTTGAACTTTTTATTTGTACTTTTTTTTTTTTTTACTTTTCGGATTCATCTAGACTACAAGTAGGAACGCAAAAATTAAAAGAAAAAAGGACCAAATTAGAAAATAGTTTACAAAACACAGAAATAACTATTTGTTTCCCTTGGACTTTTTCTAAATCAATATGGTCCATTTTTTAACGTTTCAGGTTCATCATGCGAAAGCAAACCTGAAAAGTATTTTTTTAACTAAAAACTGAAAAACTTTCACTAAATAAAAAAAATGACTTGAGAAAATATAACTAGTTTAGACCATTAGACAAACGGAAATGCGTGGTGTCGTCTTTCTTAGTTAAAGAATCTTTAGAGAAAAATCATGACAAATTTCAAGAAATAAAGTATTGATAGCAGACCCAAGGCCTTGTAATTGACTGTTAGAAATCATATAAGGTCACAGGGGAAAAGGAAGGCCTCTTCTAGGCCACTTTTCTCTGGTTAGCATGTTGGTAAGGCTCTCATTTAGGGTTACAATAAGTAGTTCAGTAACTTGAACAAACCAGAACATAATTATTGATTCCAACCACTGAGGCAACAGAAAAACTTTTTGTGACTCAAGAATTCCACATTAATTGATTGTTGAAAAATTCATAGGAATTATATGATTTAAGAGAAAGAAAAAAGGAAATCAAATCTGAAATACGAAAATTAGAAAAAGACGTAATCGGCTTGAGTAAATTATGCCAACTATTTCAATTTCTCTTCCAGACTTCAAGTTCATTGCATGGGAAAAGCATGAGCTTTTGGCATTTCACTTTCTCCAGGTCAATCAATGTTGGAATTATTTCTAGTCCCTCAAGACCATGTCTAACTCGCTCCAGACTTTCATTAGCCGATCCACACTACCTAAACTACAACTTGTCCTTTTGTTGCTCAATTTAACCCAAGATCACAAGGTGCTTGGCTGAAGATAACACTGAATATCAAAATCAATAAATCGAGAATTTCCCTATCGTATCCATCAGCATACAGACAATGTTTTTAAGAAAAATGAAAAATATACAAATACCGCTCGCCAATTCCTAAAAGTAAAAATAACAGAATCCCCTTAAATGGGGAGGAAACGAAAGACCAAAATGTAGATAACTCTCAAGTGTTAACTAATATTTTTCTCTCTGCTAAGCGTGCACTAAACATCAAAAAATAAAGTGGTTGCTCATATAATGAGCTAATGCTACAACCATCTTGAGCTTATACGAGATCCTAAAACAAAGCTTGAGCTGGTGCCACACCGCTGCTGCAGTTGCACATGAGCTGGCTGAGCCTGATCAATGGCATTCTTGTCAATCCACACACCGTTGTCATCTCATTGAAAGTTATTGAGTTTGGGACATTCTACTTTGTGCAAGAAAATCAATTTTGAAAATAATATACGTTCTCTCCAATCCATCTTAAGTTCATTAAGTACTTTAAACACAATATCTCAACGGTCCACCTGCCCTCATCATCATTACATTCCTGAACTTGGACCAGATCACTTAAACACCCTCCTCTGATGTAGAGTTTCTTCAGTTCCTTAAGATTGGCACGCCTCAACCAACTGGGTAGACTTGCCCCATGGAAACATTGAAGGTCCAGTTTCTGGAGCTTGGATGGAAGTGAAAGAGACGTACGGACGACTTGTTTGCGAGTAATCCTTTTTGGGAGTTTGCACCAAGGAAAGAGAATTCCCACCCACCCCACCCACCCCAAAAAAAAGAAGAAGAAGATATTGTTAGCTTTTTAAGGGGAAACATGTTGTGCTCAAAACTATTACCGATCACACACACACAAAAGACAATAAAGATTTACGTGTTCGGCCAATGATGCCTACGTCCACGGAGAAGAAATCAACAATCACTATCAAAGAAGGGATTTACACGAGG
Organism: Actinidia chinensis; assembly: GCA_009663005.1. NCBI lineage: Eukaryota > Viridiplantae > Streptophyta > Magnoliopsida > Ericales > Actinidiaceae > Actinidia > Actinidia chinensis. The sequence goes on from CM018902.1 coordinate 1,556,351, forward strand.
AGACTCGATCTCTCAACTCACACCTCTCTACAATCTCTCTCTGTCTTGCTCTCTCTCACCTCACAGCAATCTGCTCTCAGCCCACAACACAAACGCACGTAGAAAAGCTAAGCACCCTACCATCCCTTTTATAGACCAAGGGAAGGAATGGGTGTATCCTACCAGAAAGACCTAATCATTATCCTAATCTACTAGGGAAAACAATAGATAAAGCTTCTTCCAAGAGTTCTAGATAACTCGAGAGTTTCACCGTTTATCTGGACCCTCCATATTGAACTCCAATCGGGCTTGGGCTTGGCTACTTAACTTGGACTCATCAGATTGCTGGACTCAAAAATCTCCCTCCAGCCCACTGGAGGTAATCTGACGTCTTCATTGTCCTTCCTGACAGCTTCTG
>CM018902.1:1569247-1574247 GCA_009663005.1 Actinidia chinensis
GTGGCGCTTTGATGACACACTTTGCACTTAGCACGTCAGCATGAGCCACCATAAGAAGCCTTTTCTTATCTTATTGCCACTTGGCGACATGTGGCAGTGACATAGAACATGATGTGGCACATACGCGGCATTAGAGTTAATTGACCCTTAATGGTTAATTAACCAAGGGATGTGATGGTTAGAGAAATTGCGATCGCAACCGTTGATTATAATCAGTGTAATCGGACAGATATAATTAAATCCGAAAGGTTGTGAATGCAACATCCCGAAATTTTAAAATATCTAATTAAGTATATTGATTATAAATGGACACGATAAATACAATAGGTACAATATAATGTTATTTATGTTAATTAATATATGTTATTGTCAAGTTTAAGTACGATTTTTTGAGAATTTTTACGAAAACATAACTTTTACACGAAAAGATTTTTTGTTAATAGTATACATAAAAGAGACACAATCAAGCATGTATAACTGATGGATCAATAGAGACCACATGGTGAACCCCATGAGTCATTATGTGATTTAATCACCTATGCCCCCAAAGTCCAATCCCTCTCAACCACCCATGTCACCTAAGTCCAATCCATCTAACCACCCCCACATGCATTTCACATTTTAGCTGGGACTGTAATGGCCCAACTTTTCCCAACCATTTTGCTGGATTTGACATATAAGAGAGAGAAAGAAGAGAAGCGAAAAGAGAGAGAAGAATAGAGAGAAAGAGAGAGAGGGAGTTGCAAAGAAGAAAGAAGAGAGAGAGAAAAGAAGAGAGGAAGAAGAAAAAGAAAGGAAAAAGGAATCGAAGACACGAAAAACACGAATTCGAGCTAGTTTCACGAGGTAACCTCATGAATCTTTCTTATTTCTTTACGTATTTTCAGTTTAAGAAGGGTTTAAATGTTTTAGGATTGAGTGATATACTCTATCTTAGTTAAAGTTAAGAAATACCATAAAATACGGCTCAAGAAAGCCATTTTAGGATCTTATGTCAAGTATGGAACTCTGTTATGTTTTTTGTTTTAAAACCACCGTTATTATTTTGGCCAAAACTCCCCCATATCAAATCTTGTTTATTATTCAAGTGTCACAGAATTCGCTACTTCAAATACCTACAGTTTGCTTCAAAAGTATTTTTTCCAATTCAAGTTATAAGATGACCCAAAATAAGTTTAAGTCGAGTCAGAAAGCTGATTTCTCATTTTTCCCCATTCAAACGGGTTGAACTTTTTTTTTCTCAACCGGTGAACAGGTTTTTTTAAAGCTAATGGATCATGCCAGCGGGTTGAATAGTTTTTCTCAGACCGGTTGAACTTTTTCTCAACCGGTTGAAATATTTTTTCCAATCGGTTGAGGGAAAAAAACCTTACAAACCCAATTTTGGCTCAACGAAACATCTCCGGTTAGTCAGTACTTGATTAAATAACTTAATTACATTGTAACACTTAGTAAATGTTTTTTCATACTATCATGTCCCAATAAATAATATACATATAAATCATCCACAGCCTAGAAACACACGAACGAGAATAACACAATACCTACGCAAGCAAGGTAAGTAACTTTAATCTTTAAAATAAAATAAATTACTCTTTTATGCTATGATTTATGCATAAAATTATGTTACGCTATGCAAATTAAACACATGAATTAGATAAGAATCTTTCGAAAAGATTTCGTATGTATATGCCTATGCATCATTATTTTTCTACTTTGGGAAGGTACTCGGCCGGCATACCCCGACTCAAGGGTGTGTGAAAATATGTTATTAGACCCGACTAAGGATGGGAGGTCATAGTGCATAATGTATATTTCAAGAATTATGTTGACTCAAATATAGTCAAACTACATGTACAAATATGAATTTTGAACAAGTTTTATCTTTCTCTATGCTATGTGTGTTATATGCATCTACCATTGTATTTTCTTACTTTTGATATGATATCATCTTGTTAGAGATGATATGATACGCTAAGCAATCATGTTTAGAACATTATTTTCTGACAATTTTTTCAGGAAACAAAGAACAGGAAGTGTGGAGCAGAGCATAGAACACGTTTGAGTTTCATGCTTGATAATGTAAACTTTATTAAGATAGGTTAAGTCAGTCATTAATAAACAATCAATGTGAAGGTGTCTAGCCCGGACTATGACTGTCCAAGGTCATTTTGAACAATGCAATGTATGAACTTTATGTATGAATTGTTTTAGACACGTACAGTCCTCTTACCGTTATGGGCACGTAATTTTTGAATGAATGAATTTAAGTATACTGATTTCTAGTTAGTGCTTCCAAACACATAAAATACGTAACGTTTAAAAAATTAAGAGAAAAAAAAAGGCCACAAAATCGGGTAACTCTGACCCGGCGCCGCGTGGAGGCCCTCTTGATCTGCGTCAGGGTGTATATCACAGTGACCCCGTACAAATTGATCCAAACGCTGTCACAACTGTCGCAATGATTATGATTACGACGTGTGGTGTGTGTAGCCGATAAATACAGACCACCACAGCTTAGACCCCCAGAAAACACTACCAAAAGTGCGCTGTCTGAACTTACTTTTTGGCGACAAAATCTCTTGAGCCTTTTTTCTGTCTACTATGCTGATTATTCTGCAAAAATGGGGAGACAGAGGCTCGAATGAGAAGACCGACGGGGGTAGTAGGATGCAGACTTTAGAGAGATGAGAGTGCAGGAGGAACTATTGTACGACGATATTGGAAGAGCACGGGGGTGGTGAAAACTTAAGCTGGAATCCATAAGTTTGTGTGTTTTGCTCCCAAATTTTTCAACATACACTTACCACCGCCAAGCTTACTCCCGCAATAACTTTGTTTCACATTAGTGTCTCCGCCCATCAGCCTATCTACAAGCCAGATTTTTGAACTAGTGCCACTAATTGAGCACTGCTGCTGCACTTGCGCCAGAGCTGTCCGAGTATGATTAGTGGCTTTCTTGTCAATCCACCCATCTCTCTTATCACATCAGAAGTTAGTGACTTACGGGCTTCTACTTTGGAACACACAGTGACAAGTGTGCGGACGTGGACTGTCTGTGCTCCTCCTAGGGGCCGTGAAAACCCCAATGTGGGGCGTGGACGTGACCCGGAATGGCTCTTTCCATCTTTAGCTCACTCGACTACTTAAACCTCAATATCTCAACTGTCCACTGGTCCTCGTCATTACGTTTTTGAAATTGGGCTAGATCACATAACTGGCCTCTGATGTAGAGTTTCTTCAAGTCCTTCATGTTGGCTGGCCTCAGCCAACTATATAGACTCAGTCCCATTGGAAATGAAGTCCATTTTCGTGCAGCGAGGAAGGAATTCCGAAAGGGGAATTGGTCACTTTGAATTTGTGACTTAATAGATTTAGGGGGTTTGCATTGCTTTCACCTATAAAATAGAACCCTCCCCAAGACATTGCTAGCCTTTGCACAACACCAAAAATCAAATTTCTAAGACATGAAAGTGTTGACAATTCGTTGAATGTACATGGCCTTTATTGTACTTGAAATCACCAATGAAAAATCCTTCAAGGACTTCGAGGTTTCCTTGGTTAGCAAGCCTCTTGGGCATGTATTCTAAAAACTAACACTCAGACGTGTCATTAGAGTTTCATAATTTTGTTGATAAGCAAAAAATTAAACGCCAATCTCATTTTCACAATGACAAACTGTTGGTTTGACTAGTTTAAGGAAGTTTGTTCCAAAACAGCTAGCCAAACTGGCAACAAAAGTTTTAATTTGCTGCAACAAAAATTGATACCACTTAATAAAATCCATTACAATTAAAGATAATAAAAAATCAGAATTACAGAAGAAGAAGAAGAAGAGAATACGAAGAGCAAAGAAAAGAAGAAGCCTCCAACTCATGATTCCAATTTCTAACACTGCTTTGTACTTCTTTTATATGTTCATCCACTCACCGCGTTCATCACATTGGAAGTTAGTGAGCTTGGGGCATTCTACTTTCTGCAAGTAAACTAATTTTGGAAATAGTCTACCCAGTTCTTCCCAATTCATTTTAAGATCACTCAAGTACTTTAAACACCATATCTCAACTGTCCACCGGCCCTCCTCCTAATTAAGTTGCTGAACCTGGCCCAGATCACTTAATGTCCCTCTTCTGATGTAGAGCTTCTTTAGTTTCTTAAGATCTGCAGGCCTCATCCAACTAGGTGAACTCATCCCATGGAAGCATTGAAGGTCCAGTTTTTGAAGTGTGGAAGGAAATGCCCGAGGGGGGTTGCCCGACTGGATGGTGAGTCACCTAGTAAAGAGCATCCTCCCCAAGATATTGTCAAATTTTGTCAAGGCTAAAATGTTGTGAAAAGCATTCAGGAGTCTTTCACCTCGTGCCAAATATTCAATTTTCTAGGGTATGCGTCTTGACACATCGTTATGATAATGATGGCTTATTGTCCTTGGAATCTCCAATAAGAATCCTTAGGACTTTGGTTTTGATAGGTTAGCAAAACTCTTTGGCATGTCTTCTAAAGTACAACCCATAACATGTCCAAGTGTGTCAACCATGCGAGTGAACCGATCCCACCAGGGACCAACTCGAGATTGTGGCAGGCTCTGAGATCCAGGATCCTCGTATTAATGAGATCTAAGATAAAATGGGGAAGCTCCGTAATCAAAGAAATTCCTTGAAGGCTAATAAAATTCAGGCGATTCTTTATCCCGTGGAGAATTTTGGTGTCTGTGACTTCAATTTGGTGTGTGGCTGATTCAGGCGATTCAGTCATATCCTCTTACTCTCTAAAATCACATACTCTCTTACTTTATTATTTTAATTTTTATATAACAGTTTAGTCCGATTTTTAATTTTTAACAAAGATAAATAACTAGCTGCCCAAATTCAAAGAAAGAAATATCATAATTTCCACCACTCTACTTGCATCTCACTTTCATCTCTATTGAAACATACCACCACTACCACTTCTATCATTCCACTTAAATCTCACCAACAATGGTAATAAAACTCACCACT
>CM018902.1:1594247-1596747 GCA_009663005.1 Actinidia chinensis
CATGAAATCTCTCTTCCCAATCTCCATGTAAAAAGCGGTTTTGACATCGAGTTGAGCTACTCAAGATCAAACTGAGCAAACGAACAAACTCTATCAAAATAACGAATAGACGAATGTTTACAACAGGAGAAAATACCCTTCCGTTGTATTCTATTCCTTCTTTCTGAGCGTGGGAGCCTTTAGCCACAATCTAAGCTTTGAATCTGTTCCTTGAGTATCTTCCTTCTTGCCATATATCCCTTGCAACCGATCCGCTTTTCTTTCCTTGGGCAGCTCGAACCAACTCCCCAGTCTGTTCTTGTGATCTGACTTCATTCTTCAAATCCATGGCCCCTCTTCCATTTTGGATTTTCATCAGTCCCCCTGCCACGCTCTTTTGTAAGTACACGGGACTACCCTCAAATCACTGGAAGTGCAATATTCTACTTATCATTATATCGAGCATGTCTACGAATCACTCTTTGGGCCCTACTCGTCGCGATAGATGTCTGCTGGTGTGAAGATTGAGCCTCTTTCCAATCTGGTGAGTGTCGTATCATCAATTCCCTCTTCAGTATATCACTGTCTGATAGTTGTAGTCGCACTGAATGCTCACAAGCTCCACGCTGGGTGGATATTGGCTCAGATTTTCTTTCTCAGAATTCTTCGTCATCATCACAGACTCAGTCCTCGAATGTAACATCCCACTGTTTAACGATCTTCTTCCGTTTCGGGACACCCATATCTTTATCCGTTTACCCCATGTTCTAAAGCCTACAAAGATAGCTTTTCTTCGCTCTGGGATCCAACTTAATCTTCTTTACATGAAGTTGCAGGACAATCCAAATAGTTAATTTGTCATAATCAGAAACACATTTTTTTCCTGCCATACCTCCATAGGAGTTTTCCTTCATAGCTGTGGAAGGAAGTGTCTGTTGGTGAGGTGTGGCGGCATGTTTATTGTCTTCTGCCCAAAATGCTTTGCTCAAACCAGCTTGCATATCATCAACCGGAACTTTAATCCTACTAAGGTGCGGTTTAGAATCATGATCCTTTCTGCAACTACTCCATTTTGTTTGCGGTGTGCCATTAATAGTAAAATGGTCTGACAATCCCTTCGTTGGAACCACTCGAGAAAGGATCTGACCGATATTCTCCACCATTTCAATCTGATCTTCTTGATCTTTCTTCTACCAGTCCTGGTTCGATCATCTTCTTCCCTCTCAATAAGATTTCAAGGAACTTTCATCCTTGTGCCGCATCGTGATAACCCAAACTCTTCTGGAAAAAGTCCTCAATCTAATGTTTACAAATGCCGTGAATGAACCGTCCCAAAGATTCATTTTAGAATGCCCCCCAAACACCAGAGTGAACATAATCCGAATGCCTTCAGTCTGATGAAATTTGTTGGCCCAACTTCACCCTTGTCCCTGCTTGCCGCACACAATGCTCGACAGAATTCAATTTTTTCCAGTCTTAGCGGCCTTCAGAACTCCGTGACTTACCAAAGTGTGCAAAGCTTTTTCTCCAGATGTGCCCCAATCGGCATATCCATAATTTTGGAAGTGTCTGATTCGTCTGAACTGGTGGAGATAGCAACTCTCCCAGTGACCGTACTCTACTCCCATCAAGGAATGAGATTCCCTCTAGAGTGCCCTAGAACACCAAGAGCGCCATGGGAAGGGAGAACAACTTTCAGAACTCCACCTTCCAAGATAATCTTGTAACCCCCCTTTGAATCAAAATCTCCCACTGAAATGATATTTTTCTTCAAATCCAGGTACATAGCGAACACATAAGAAACCTTGACGTTCCACTGAACTCGTCATCTGATGTGCAATTCCCTCGTTTTGCAAGGCGTTGTCATTCCCATTAGAACAACTCCTCCCATCGAGCTCTGCTCTTCAAACTCGAGAACCAGTCCCTGTGGGGAACACATAGGATAGGAACAACCAGAATCCATAATCATTCGTCAGAATGGCTAGCAGAAAAGAAACAGTAAATGCAGTGGTCATCTTTCTCGACTGCAGCATGGGCTATGTTTTTGTGCCTTTGGTTCTTTGCTTTCTATCTTGGGCAATCTTTTCTCCAGTGGCCTTTCTGATGACAAAGCAACCCTCATCCTTTGGCAAGCTGCCGTCTCTCGTATGATGTTTCCCCATTGATTTTGAGCGAGACTTCCATCCTCCCCCCTCCACAAGAGGGGGAAAAAAATTCCTCCCCCTCCAGATTTTTCGGTACTCGTCCTACCCCTTGCTGCAATTGCATTTGAACTTGATTCCCGGTGAGCGTCTTGATTCCTTCTTTCTCACTCGTTGTTCTCAAAGCATTGAACATCGTTTAAAATAATTTCATCTTTCCATACACAAAGTAGTGTCAAATGCTCATACGTATCAGGCAAGAATTTAACATAAAAAGATTTATCTCAATCGTCATTTCTCTACGTCTAATTTTTTGCAAATCAGCCAAATTTTATTACAGCGCATTCAAATGTTCATATTAGTCATTGACGTACCTTGCT
>CM018902.1:1601747-1609247 GCA_009663005.1 Actinidia chinensis
TTAGGTTCCATCTAAATAAAGGGCAATAGAATTTGACCCACCAAAAAATTTTAAAAGAAAGAAATTTTAAGAAGTTATGTTTAGAGAAGGATTGGACGAGGGGAACAAAATAAAAATAAAAAATAGAAAAATTAGATTCTGAAAACTACACAAGCTAAGTCTTTCTTCACACTAGAATAAAATATTAGTGAAATTACATCATTTACTAATTGCTTGGAAGTTCTTACTCTTAGGGGCTCGTGGCTGGAGGATATGGGAGGGAATTTTAGAGGGGGATAAATTTTGGAGGGGGATAATTTTTAATTTGGTTTAGATACTTTTTAGAATGAGTGGATAAGGGTGTGAGATAAGAGTAAAATATATATAAAGAAATAAAATATAAAATATTTGATTTGGGGGGGGGGGGGGGGGGGTGGTTATAAAAATATATTTATTTTTTTTATATATATAAAAAAAATTATACATTTTTGTTTGTCTTTATATATTTTTTTTCTTATCTCCCACCACCTTATCCCTCCGGATAACTTTTAGTTAGGATCTAGGCCACCTAAAAATTATCCACCTCTATCACCTGCTTGGGAAAAAGTTATTCGCGGAGGAAAAGGTATCCACTCCCATATCCGCCAGCCAAACCACCCGAAGAAAAAAAATTATCCCAGGAAAACAGTTACCCCTTATAAACCACAAGCCAAACATGCCTCAAGGGCGGAGCCATGCCAAAGGCTGGACTGGGCTGGTAGCCTAGGGGAGGCTGGGCAAGCCAAGCCCAGTCCAGTCCACTAGTCCAGCCCACCCCATTTTAGCCACCACAGCACACCACGGCGAGCCCAGTCTCAAACTGAAGATAAAACACAAATCATTGGCCCCAAATTGAATTTCTAAAATTTTGGTCTGGGATAAAAATGAAATTTGTGTGCATAAAAAGGAAAATACGGACATACGATCTATTCCAGTCCAACCCACCTCAGTCCAGCACCTCTTTCTTTTTATTTCTCCATTTGTTTGGTACTCACAATTGATTATACCCGAACACTTCTTAAGGGAGTGAGAAGGGCGCCATTAGCGCTAGATCTTGGAGGTACATAATTTCAGGGTCTGCGGGATTCAGCTAGGAGGAGGATAGGTCTTGGTATGTCTTGGATATGATGTGGAACGTCAAACTTTCCTAAACATCTAATGATAGCACAAGCGAGTGGCCGAGAGTGTATACCCTATGTATACTAATTCTGAGCTCTTTTTTCAATTTTTATCTTATTATGTCATTGTCTTTGACCTGTCTTATGCTGGCAGGATTCTTTGATTTTATTGCTTCGTCACTACACGAGTTTGTACAAAAGGACAGAAGTTTCTGAAGGATCGGCAAATTATGTCTTAGGATTACATATATACCTTTCTACTTGAAGAGATTGCGACAATAATTATTATGCTAAATATGAAATTGGTTTTTTTAAAAGTGGTTTTTTCAAAAGATATAGAAGTGTGAGTAGAATTTATTTTGCTTGAAACTCATAATTATATAATAATTGGTTTGCGTGTCAGGTTGGAAGGGATTTTTTCTGAATACTTCAAAGCAATGTCTAAAAATGTCTTAATAGCGAGTAATTTGGTCACTTTATAAGTAGCGCTTTCTGTTCCATTTTTAATCATTTTGCTGTCAGAGATGTGTCCAAGATCGTTAAGTGATGAATAAATACTTGCATCTATTATGTCTGTTAAAATATTAAAAAATAAAGTTTTTCCTAGATATTTTTCTTAGAATTTTTTATATTTTCGGCTATGTACATTTTTGCTATAATCTATATATTAGGTATGAAATTGCTTGATTTATATAACTTTTGCATATACATATTCTATAATTATTATTTTTATTTATTTATTAAAAAAAATTCTAACCCAGAGAAAATTTAAATCATGGCTCCGCCCTTGCATGGCCTTATATGTTAAATTGTAAGGTTGCAGAAAAATAATCCCAACAGATGGGATACTTTTTGTCAGTTTCTATCTCCATACGTTGAACATTTCGTCTGCATACTTGTGAAAAGAAAACTATTATTCCCAACCCCGTGTCAGAGGGGGTGTGGGGATGGGACAACTTTGGGAACTTTTGGCCAAATTTGCCCTAATTTTTGTTTACTTTTACATTCTAAATTTTTATAGAAATTTTTTAAAAACACTAGAATTTATTTATTAATTTTTTTGTATACCATTCTCTTTCTTTATTTTTTTTTTAAATTTTTTAAATACATAAAATTTTTTATTAGTATTATTTATTCACATAAAAAAATAATAATTTTTAGCATATCATCAGTATCCAATTCAACCTCACATCAGAACTAATTTTTAATCAATATCTTCTCCAAACTCTCTTTTCCCTCCGGGGGCACCTGGTCCTCTAAACCCATTCTTTTGACCAAAAATTCATTCGTACTTATAACTATCACCCCATCCCTACCTTTGAAAGGGTTTTGATGTGATCAAAGTGGAGTGGGAATAATACCTCCCTTGTGAAAAGGGTTTAATTGAATGGTCATTTCATGCTTTTGGGAGGTTTGAGTATAAATTTGAGGGACGGTTCGGGATAATTTTCATATGAGTTGAATTAATTTTAAAATTAAAAAAATACTAAAATCCAAATTAATCCAATTGGTTAAATATAACACTGAAGATCAGATGATATCAATAAACCAAGAATTAATCTATTGTATCAAAATCTTTTTATTGATCAGCAACAAACATAAAATTTTACTCGTAAAAAATGATAAGATACAAAAGAGAGGGGACGAGAGGTCCGCCAAAGAAAATACAAAACACTAGAAAGAAAACAAACCAAATTAATCTCTAGCTAGAAATGGAGAGGAAGCCTAAGACCAAAAGGAAGACAACTTATCACTAATCTTATCTCTTTGCTAAGCTTGCACTAAAACTAACTAACTAAAGTGGTTGCTCATTTACTATGATAATGCTGTAATCATCCTGAGTTCAACTGGGACGAGAGCTTAATACAGAGCTTGAGCTGGTGCCACTGGTTCAGCACTGCTGCTGAAGTTGCACATGAGAAGACTGAGCTTGATCAATTGCCTTCTTGTCAATCCACACCATTCTCATCACTAGGGAAGCTAGGAAGCTTGGGGCATTCTACTTTGTGCAAATAAATCAATTTTGGAAATAATATCCTCAGATCCCTCCAATCCATCTCTAGTTCACCCAAGTACTTCAAACACAATAACTCAACTGTCCACTAGTCCCCGTCATAAGGTTTCTGAAATTGTCCTAGATCACGTAATTTCCCTCCTCTGATGTAATTCCTTCATGTTGGCAAGTCTCAGCAAACTCGGGGGACTCGTCCCATGGAAACATTGAAGATCCAGTTTTTGCAGCCTGGAAGGAAGTGTAGGAAGGTGTAGGTCCGGCATCATGGTGAGTAATCCTATTATGGGGTTTGCATTGCTTCCACCTAGTAAAGAGCATCCTCCCCAAGATATTTTTAGACTTTGCAAGGTTTCAAAATTTTGTGAAGCACTGAGGTGTTTCACTGTAAGTCTTGTACACTGGTGTAGATGTTCAATTTTTTCAACCATCGAAGTCCTGACAAATCATCAAGAGTACACGATGCCTTATTGCCCTTGGAAGTCTTCATAGGTTAGCAAGACTCTTGGGCATGTATTCTAAATAGTATCACTCAGACATGGCCAAGTGTGTCAACCGCATGAGTGAACCGATCCCATCTGGGACCACCTCAAGATTGTGACTGGATTTGAGATCCAAGATCTCCAGACTAATGAGCTCTGAAATGAAAGAGGGAAGCTTTGTAATCATAGAAATTCCTCGAAGATTTGCTTGATATTCTTCAGCCCGTGGAGAACTTTGTTGTCTGCAATTTCAATGTGGTGTGTGGCTGACTTCTTCCACCTTCCCAGGTAAAGTGTTTTGAGAATTTTTTTCTCAAATAGCTTTCCACCAATAGTACTCTCACCACCATTGATCAGGTATGACTCGTATCGACCATGAACTTCAGTAATCTGACCTGTAATATATTTTTAAGTAATTCTAGAAATCATGGCTCTAATGGATAAAGAGGACCGAACAGAAAGGCTCATCCTGCAACTGTCGCACCAAGCTGCACTTTTGGCAGACAAGCTCGATGATGCCCCCTTTCAATGAACTTATCTAAAATCCCATTGGCGATATCCTCCTTCAAGAAGGGTTCATTCGAAATCCATAAGTAAATCATAACCCTTCTCTTTATGACAGCCTATGAAGGGAACAAGAAAGCGTGGAATCTGGCTTTGCTGTCCAAATCCTTATGGAAACTTCAGTCAAAAAAAAATCCTTATGGGTGAAGTGGGTGAATCAAATATAAATAAAGAGACGCTCATTTTGGGAATACACCCAGGCAAAACAGGACTCCCAGATGTTAAGGCAATTAGCCATAATCAAAGACAAGATTGTCACATGCGAAGGGAATCATCAGATAGCTTTAGACAGATTAAATCAGTGGGCAGAGTCGGGCAAATTTAACGTCAAGGCATGCTACAAGTTCTTTAGACCGAAGGGGCCGAAAATATGCTGGACAAAAATAGTTTGGCATCGATCTATAATGCCAAAACATCCTTCATCTTATGGCTTAGCATGAAGGAGAGGCTACTCACAAGAGAAAGCTCATAGACCAGATAGAAGACACATCATGCGTGCTATGCGGAGACACAATAGAGTCTGTCAGTCATCTATTTTTTAGGTGCTCGTTAGTGAGTCAGATATGGGAAGAAATCAGGGGATGACTGGGTTTTTCCAGGGCCTTGTCAACGCTCAAAGCCACAGCCAAATGGATTGTTAAAGAAGCCAGAGGAACAGGGGTCCAGTCAGTCACAAAAACTTGGCTTTGCAGCTACGGTTTACTGTATCTGGCAAGTCAGGAACGCCAAGATATTCGAGGGCAAAATATCTCAGAATTCGGACATCATAAGGGACATTAAAATACAAGTATACAGGGGCATCCATGGGACTTCCCAAATATTTGGGAGCTGTGATGGTATGTATTCTTCATTCAAATGTGCTGCTGGATCAGCTTTTTATAGGCTTTTGTTTCTGTCTGTCTTTCTGCTATTAATGTAGCCAAATTTTGGCCTTGGTTTTAAGGCAGCCAGTTTTGTTCAGGCCGTGGGCCTCTGTTTCTCTTGGGCTAGCCCAGAGTTTTTGTATAGTCCTTCATAGATCAATGGTACATTTATTTAAAAATCAAAAAAAAAAAGAAGAAGAAACATAGCAAACACCCTTGTAACTGTTCGGTCAGGCCACGGGCAGCTTCGAACAAGCCATGAGAATACATGGTGTCCTCGAACTTTGGCTCCGTATACAAGTGCATCACTATACTTCTTTATATCAGGCCACGAATTACGAAGTGAGTTGGAGTCAGCAACATGGATTTTAAGTTGTGAAGGAATATGGGATTTCAGCTTCATGATGGCATCTTAAATTCGTCACGCTCTCTCTCACTACTCCCTCTTGCTTGAAGGTCCTCAAACTTCTCATTGGCTTGGTTGATTTGCACATCCATGTTATCCACGTTTGTCTTTGCCTCAGCCAAGGTCTTTTTCATGATAAAAAGATCTTCACGAATCAAAGTTATAGAGGCGGTGGTCACCATTTTTGCTGGTGGTGGTTACGCTGCTGGAAGGAGAGTCATGGTGGAGGACCAATCATAAAACCTATAATAGAATATTGAGGAAAGGTATTAGAAGTAAGCAAGTATCCAATACAAATAGTACATATCCAACTTGTCATGCCCCCGAAAAGTGAGATTTTATAGAATAAATTTCAAGAAAATGTAGTCATCTTGCTAAAATAAAACATCATCTCCAGCCTTTCAGAGATAATTATGTCTATGTTCACGTAAAAAGAATTTTACAAATAAAGTCATTGCCCCCAAGGTATCCCTTGCACACAAACTTTAAGGTCATCTCACCCCAGACAGTTTGTTACCTACTTGCCCAAACGGTACGAGTAATTGGTTCGTCACAACAACATAACCTGAACAATATGATGTTCGTCTCAATTTGAAACAAGAATCACCTCGTCAAGATATTAAACATGGCATTATCCAAATTAAGCATAGAACAATTAATAATCGCCCTGCATTTCACATAACCATCAAATAAATGACATGTAAAGTAAACAACAAGCAACTCCATCAAAACCAGTAGATACATAGGATTTAGTGCCAGTTTAGACATACTAGAATCTTCGGATAACTAGATAGAATTTCACCTTTGATCTCACCAAAGCTAGACCGCCAAGGCCTTCATTCATAAATATACCTAGATCGGCATTCTAGCATCAATATAATTTAAAATAAACCCAAAATTGAATTCCAGGCATCAAGAATCCATGGAAAGGGTTGTTTCCAACATCAGAAATTCACAAGATTGGCCTAAAACTAACTAGGGTGTTGTTTCCATATTAGGAGACCCACCCAACAAACAGAGCATATTTTGCTATTATTTTTTGTAAAAATGTGTCAAATTTAGGTTAATTACACGTTTCCCTTTGAAGTATTCGAATTTTCAAGTAAAAATTTCCCCATGTGGCAACTTAATCGTGTTATAACTATCAAATTTAAATTCTAATTTAGGTTAATTACACTTATTCACACTTGTACACGTTCTTCCTTCAACTAAAACTTTTCCCACAATGCACCTCAAGTTATGGAATTGCTTCCAATACGAACAAATTGCTAACTGCCAGCCAAGTTGGGGACATAAATTTCTATCCTTACTAGCCAAGGGTGTTTATGGAATTTTAGAGCAAAACCATTTTGTTTATGATATTCTGAGTCTCTGTTTAAAAGACTTGTTAGGGCTCAGTGCGAATCAAACCCCACCAAATTCTGTTCACGCCCAACCAAACCCCATCCTCAGCACAACCATTCTTCTTCCCTCTACTAACCACAGCCAAGAAACACCAACTCAATCTCTCTTGCAGATTCATTTAACAAACCATGAATTAATACACAATGTCCAACGCATATCAATAAATTCAAGGATGCATAGATACATATACGACATTTTTATATATATTATTGCAAGCAAACAAAGTTTTGGGTAACCGTCATCCTACCCATATTCGCCGGAAAAAAGAAAAAAGGGAAACCGCCTGAGAAAATGATCGGGCCACCGTCACCACAACCTTGTCGCTCATCCTCTCTCTCTCTCTACACTGCAGCTGTTGGTGAGCTCAGGGCATTCTACTTTGTGCATGGATCCCTTAAGCACTTCGAGTTTTGATAGGTTAGAAAGATTCTTGGGCATGGATTCTAACAATTGACACTCAACATGTCCACGTGTGTCAACTACGCGAGTGAACCGATCCCAACTGGGAGTACCTCAAGATTGTGACAGGCTCTGAGATCCAAAATCTTCAGACGAGGTAGCTATGAAATCCACGAGGGAAGCTCTGTAATCAAAGAAATTCCTCGAAGATTATCAAGAAATTCTTATTCTTAAG
>CM018902.1:1614247-1616747 GCA_009663005.1 Actinidia chinensis
AGGAAGATAATAATTTTCCAAGAAAGGGAAAAATGATGAATCCACTCCAACAAAGGTGTGGGGTTTGTAATAGAAGTATATGTTGATAAAGCTTGTGGTTAAGGAAAAATACCAATGTCACAATTGCAATAAATTGGGAATCTAAAAAAAGATTGCAAACTTCAACGGCATCACAAGCCAATTTTTTGGAAGGAGAAAGAATATGATTGAAACTTGTTCTATGCTTGGACATACGGCATCGGAACAAAAGAATGACGCATGTTTTCGGGGGGGTTTCTTGATAGTGGGTGTAGTAACCACCTGACCAGAGTGAGAGATTTTTGTTAAAAATGGATACTTCTCCCAAATTTCAAGTAGTCAAGATGGGAAATGGTGCTTTGGTCCAATCAAAGGGAAAGGGTTAACAATTGCAATTGTTGAAACAAAGAAGGGAACCAAAGAATATATCTCCGATGTGCTTTAGTTCCGGACTTGGAGAAAAAAAATTGTGAGTGTTGGACAACGTGTACAGCATGGATACTCTATTCACTTTGAAGAGAAAAGTGTTGCCAAGATTTTCGACAAAGGGAGGGAAGATGTCACGCGTGGCAAAAGTTAAGATGAGCAAATAGAAGTTTTCCTCTCACTTTCGATTAAGAAAAAAATGTGGCATTAAAAATGGAAGTGCTTGATGAGGTCATGGTTATGGCATAGAAGAGTTGGGCACTTGAATTGAAGCTTGAAGAATCTACAACAAAAGAACATGATGTATGGGTGCCATCAATTTCAAGCGTTGAAAGCAAGTTTGTGAAGGTGTTGACTCTTGGAAAGCATCATCGGAGTCAGTCATTCCAAACAAAAGCACATGGAGAGCTAAAGCTCCATTGGAGCTTGTCATGTACACGATGTGTGTGGGTCTATGCATTTACACCCCAACTAAGGAACGGGAACGGCCCCAGGGGTAACAAATACCTTTCTTACTTTTATTGTAATTTTTCAAGAATGACTTGGGTACTTCATGAGACAAAAATCCGTATGTTCTCTATTTTAAAAAGTTTCAAAGTTTTGTTGAAGACAAAGTGGCCACCTTTGAAAGTCTGAGAAGTCATAGATTTTTCTTTTTGGGTGGAGAGTACAACTCAATTAATTTGAAAAATTTTGTGAGATAGTGTTTGGAGAGCAATAACGTTGGGTACACTTCCACAACAAAATGGCAAAAATAGTAGCGGAGAAGGGGAGCAGAAGAATAAAACTATAGAGGAAATGGCAAATACCAATGATACATGAAAAAGATTACCCAGAGTTTTGGGGTAAAGCCATTTATACGGCGGTTTACTTGATGAATAGATATCCCACAAAAGCCATAAAGAACCCAACTCACTTGAAGGTGTGGTGGAGTGGAAAAGAAGCATCCGTGAATCACTTAAAAAGTATGGTAGCATTTGCTATGCCATGTGCCCATAAGAAGTAAAGGCGCAAGCGTTGACGAAACTAGTGAAAGATGCCTTCTTTGGGGGTAAGCTCACAAATCAAAGGGTAATATCCTCTTCAATATGAAAAATAACAAAGTTATCATTGTAGAGATGTTATCTTTAATAAGGAAAACTTCTTGGCATTGGAAAGGAACGGAAAGTCACGACCAAGTAGTACTTTCTAATGAAGAACATAGAATAATCAAGAAAGTGAAGATGAAGTTTTTGAAGCTCCTCAACTATCATCAAAATTATCCATAAGCTCAAATTCACTTTATCATAGTTCAAACTCCAAGAAGAATGAGGAGCCTTAATGATGTGGTTGCACGATTGTTAATGTTGGTGTTGGTGAAACTAGAGAGCTTTGAAAGATTACTATCAAAGAAGAAAGCATGGAAGAAAGCTATGAAGAAGAAATTTAGGTGATAGTGAAAAGAACAAAACTTGGGAGTGGTGAAAAGGTACGAAAGAATAAAGATGATAATTGGTGTGAAGTGGATTTTAAACAAAAACTCAAGCCGGAAGGTTTATTCCGAAACTAAAGCAAGGACTGTGCTAAAGGGTATTCTCAACAATCGGGAGGATTTCCAAGAAACAATTTGTAACCGGTGGCTCGACTTACACTATACGAAACTCCATTTACCTTGGAGGCTTCCAAAAGGGTGGTTCTTGATCAACTTGATGTGAAATCGGGGCATTCTGAATGTGCCTAGAAGGGAAGAAGTATATGTTGATCAACCTCAAGGGTTTAATTGTGAAAGGCAAAGGAAGGAAAAAGGTACAAGTTGAAGAAAGTTTTGATGAGGTTAAAGCAAGCATCTCGGGTTATGGTACAGTGAGATTGATTCTTACTTTAATGATAAAGGCTTTCAAAGGAAGGCAAAATGTGAGCCAACCTTGTACATCAGAGCTAAGGTAACCACCGTATTCTTTTGTTTCTCTTTATATTGATGACTTGATTTTTACGGTAGTGACAAAGAAGATTTGAAGATTTCAAAAAAGATATGTATGATAAAAAAATATTAGATGATGATTTGGGATTTTGTACA
>CM018902.1:1644247-1649247 GCA_009663005.1 Actinidia chinensis
CTTTTTGAATACTTTGTATACCATTGTCTGTAGTTTGCTTTGCTTGGATGTGTTTTTTCCTTAAGTAAATGGTATAGATTGTCATTATGGATTGTGATGCACAGTTTAATTGGGTTTAAAATAGCTGAGAAACTCTTAAATTGCAATTAGTCACATCGTGGTTTAATTATCAGAAGTGTGAAGTTGTGAACAACCACATATGCATTATTTTGTAGAATTATTGGAAGTGTAAACATACAACTAGTATTTTGAATATTTGGAAAGTCAATGACTGAATAAATAATATAGAATGAAACTTTGCACATGCATTACAAGAGGAGGCAAGTACTCATTGCCGCACTGAGTTTCTCGAGAATCTAATTCGAACTTCAATTTGGGGCTCTTTATAAAAAAAAAATTAATAAAAAATAATACTATTATTACAACAAAAATCAACATCTCTGGTAAAATTTAAATAATATTGAGAATTTAGCATACATATACAAGACTATTACTTTGATGTATCAATATATATATAATTCAGTACACCAAAAAAAATCATATCTATGCTATAATATTTTGGACCCGAGGCCCCAAAATGGGGCCATTTTTTGAAATCCCAGGACACAGGCCTACTGAGCCTATGCCCGAGGGCCGGCTTAACGGACCCGCACGACGCCCACTGGTCCGCGCGAACATCGAGCGTCGTCACTTTGATTTTTGTTCGTAAAAATTTTTCTTTTAAAACTTTGTTTCTTTTCTTTAAAACTTTCGTGTGCGGAAGCGAAACATATAAATTTATTTTTGGAATAATATAAACTCAATATTAAATTCATCATTTGAAAATAATGCCCTGACGGTAGAGAGACTGTACCTCTTAACATTCAACATATTTTAATAATTTACATATTTTAAAAACCAATCGGACTTTATCCGGACTATTACTACATAAATTCTTATTATATTACATAACATGGTTTAGTATGTACTCCACTTGCTTCCTTTATCACCTGAAATATTGTCAAAAAAACAATATCCTAAGCACATTGATTAGCCGTAGTTAACCATTAACTCTAACATAGTTTATTCATACATATCAAAACATAAAAAATACCATGGTAGAATGCAAAAATATACATTAGCGGAAGAAATATAAAACATTTAATCTTTCGCAAAAACTTGTTCAAATTCATGCTTGTACTTGTATTTGACTAGATCCGAGTCAACATTAATCTTGAAACATACATTATGCACTATGACCTCCGTCCTTGCGGGGTTTATACATAATTTCACACACTCCCTGAGTCGAGATGTGCCGGCCGTGGCCCCGCCGAATACCTTCTTGAAAGGGTAAGAAATATGTGGTACATTAGACATATACATACAAAATCATTTCAAAAGATTATATCGAAGCCGGATTTTGAAATTGCCATTAGCATAACATTAATTCATGGCATATATAGTAGGTATAAAGAATAATTTACTCCTATTTTAGAAAATAAGCGTTACTAAACCTTAGAGAGTAGGTTACTTACGTCAATTGAAATCGACACCCTCAAATATGAAGATTGTCACATCCATGAATATCATACTGAAATTCATCTCAATCGGGACACATCTTCACCGTTTGTTAATTCTAAATCCTAACTTCTTGATTAGAAACTGACCACACCATATGAATTCTCAATAAATGGTGTGTGCGGCAAAGGGGGGGCTTTGGTTTGGGCAAAAAGACATTAAAAAATTTGAAGATGTCTCCGCTCTCTCGGCTAACATCTCTCTCTCCTCACAATTTTCTTCTTCCTCTCTTTACATATAAAACACACACATTATATATAAATATAAAAACAAGACCCCATGTGCCCATTCTTTTTCTTTCTCTCTTATCATTTTGTCTCCCATCCAATTTCTTTTCTTTATTATTTTTTTTCTCTTTCTTTATATAATATACTATTTCTTTATAACTATATATACACATAACTCCCCCATGTGGCCATTCTTAAACCACCACACATATATATAGTCCATATATAATTATATTATAAAACACAAATCATCTTTTTTTTCTTGTCCTCTTTTCCTTTTCTCTTTTCTATTTTTTTGTTCTACTTTCGCGGCCAAATGCATTCCCTGTATGCAAAATAAACACTTCTATCCCTTAAAATTGAATTACATTATATCATCTCAATTTCTTTCTTTCTTTATTTCTCTTTTCTTCCACCAAACTCTATCTCTCCATATTTCTTTCTTTACTTCATATCCAATATATATCGATTCTCTCTCTTTTTCTTTCTCTTTCGGCGCATTGTGGCGGTTCAAATACATTAACCCCTCAAACACTACATATTCTCTTTAATTTTTAATTTTAAAATTTATGAATCTTTCAAATTAAACTCCAAAAATTCTTTTACATTATCTACTTAATAATTGGAAATACAAAAATTTATTAATTTACATAAATTAATATCTATGTACAGTTCGTATTTATTGTATCTATTTTACATCAATTTGCTAATTACATATTTTAAAAAAATTCGGGATGTTTACACCGGCACTGCAAGTGCTTCAACCTATTTGGTAGGTCGGATGTGTACATCAGCTTTTCGAAGAAAAATGCTATACAAACTTATAAATCATACAAATTTTTCTTACTCAATTAATCTCGAACAGAGATTGAAAGAAACAATCATCCAGCTTTTAATTGATTCTTGACCTGTGTTAAGTTAAGTGTGATAGAGTTCGAATCGAAATGAAAACCGTAAGGGTGATACTATAGAGATAATTCTTATGAATAAAAAGAGTTTATAAGATTTGCTATAGTCTGTATAGAATTGTTGGGGTCGACCTATTTTGGGATTTGACTCAATTAATTTATAAGAGAGTCCTTGTGGGAATCAATAATTTGACCCATTTTTATTCCATGAGGTGCTCTCTCCCAATGCTGATACTCCCTTCCAATGGAGGTTTTGGGCTCCCAAGAATGACCTTAGTGACTCAAAAAATATGTGTAAATTTTTTCCTATGAATAACTCTTGTAGGCTATATATTTTTGGTGAGAGAGGATAGAGAGAGAGGAGAAGAGAATAAAAAAGATAGAGAGGGTGAGCTAATAGTAAAGGGCCTTCGGGCCAAGAACTCCTACTCGATTGTGAGATAAAAATGGTGACGGTAAAATAGAGATTTAGAGAGAGAAAAAAATACTATGATACACTAAGATGAGCAATAGCTCAAGTACCCTTGAGCGTGAGACTTGGGTAGAAGTGTTGTTTTTGTATGTTTTGTTCATCTCATAATTGTAATATTTTTTTACATACATAGTGAACCCTCTCTCCCATGGATGTAGGTATTTTGAGTCGAACCACATAAATTTTTTGTTGTTATCTCTTTTCATGTATATCTATTTATGGGTGCTTCTATATGGCCGAGAAGAATATGCGGTGTAAAAGAATAATATCTCGATAAGAATTACTCGTTCAAAAATTTCTTTTCTTTCACCTTGGAGGTCTTGGGTGAAGTTTATTTATTCGATTCCTTTATTAACTTCAATTCTTAAACCAAGAACTTTAGGTTTTATTTGGAACCTAAGGAAAGAAATAGAAAAGAATGAAAAATTATGATTTTTCCTGTATTTTGTTTGTTTCTTAATTTTGGGAGGAGAAACAAATAAAAATTTAATTATTTTCTCATTTGAAAATTTTCTTTCACATTATTTTCTCTTTCTTTTCTTTTTCTTTCTTTTTTTTTATTCAATCCTATGATTTTTTGGCTTGACCAAAATCCGACCGATCGTGAGTTGGAACATTCTGATGAAAATTGACCAACCGTCGGTCAGTTCGATTTTGCAAGTTTGACATATTTTGACCAACTTTAATTAATTTGACTCATTTTGGATTTCCTGAACTCTATTTTGGTAGATTGTTTGGGAATTGAGTTTGACAAGGAACTTTTTTTGGCATTAATTAATTTAGAAAAAATTCATTTAGTATAAATATTTGTGAAGATTTATTCTCCAAGAGAGGTTCCAATTAAATTTGGGAGAGAAGCTGTATTTTAAATTTTGTGAGGCTTTTCAGAGAAAAGTTTTCTAGAAAATTCTCCATTGTAGCTCTTTGGAGCATTCATTTGATTCGTTAGTTGAAACCTTAACTCGTTTAACTGTCTGTGACGTAGGCACATTGCCAAACTAAATAAATCTTAGCCTCTTTCATTTTCATTTTCGTTCTCTATTTCATTTATTTGTTTTCACATTAAAAACATGTTTAGTTATTTTTCTTTATATTCATATCCATCTTTGCTTTGAGTTAGATTTATTTCGGATTTTTTGTACGCTTCTGTATCACAAACTCCTATCATTTTCTTTTCTTTGTTGTAAACTCAAAGAACATTTTCATTTTATTTCATTGCAACTACAAGACAAAAGAGAAATTCATTCCATCCATCAAAATTTAATATAGAATCGATTGCACCAAAATGACAAGTACTATAGCAAAAAATTAGTCATGTTTTGACGTGGAATCAAAAAATAATTTCAGTGAGGTTAAACTCGTGAAAATAATTTTTTTTGAGTCAAAATTATATTTATAATATATTCTAAAAATAAATTACTAATTTGTGTAGAGTCAAAATTATATTTATAATAAATTATACAAAACTAACAATATAAATAAAAATTCAGTGTGAATTGAACTCACTTGCTCTCCGCCCTTGATTTTGACAATGTAACTACCTTGAGAAAACAATTGTAAACTCCAAACCTTTCGTTGGAGTGAAATGAAATATTAATCAAACCACCCCACCCACCCACCCACCCCGCACACACTTAGACTCAGTTTGGTACTGCTTAAAAGCCAATTTTTTTTTTAAACTGCTGATTAAAAAGCCCCAAATTTTTTTTTTTGCTTTTGTGCTTGATTTTAGCTAAAACTAAGTAAAAAAAGACAAAAAACAAAAAGCAAAAGCCAACTCTGATTGGTTTTTTTTGCTTATTCTTAAGGACCAAAAAATCAGAAAAACTAAAAAAA
>CM018902.1:1656747-1659247 GCA_009663005.1 Actinidia chinensis
GTGAGGAAGAAGCCGGATTAATTGAAGACATGTGCTTAAGTACTTGTAGTCTTGTTTGGGGAATCTAGTTACATGTCACAGTGGAGCAATTATGTCGGAAATGTGCAATTTTGGACAACGGTTACAATGTGGCTGAACTCACTATTTTGGATACAGTTCAAATACTTCGACATATGTGTTTATTCCTTAGACAGTAGACACAAACAGAAGATATATCGGTCGTGGTTGTAATGTTTTTGTTTGTTGGTGTTTCTTACCACATCAGATACACATTGAATACGTTGTGTTGGTGACATTCCTTTTGTAAATACTTCTTGTGGCATCCGTTGTTGCTGCTTGTCACGCTTGTAATCAAAATTTTAATATCGGCCATCACGTTATTTATTGTTCGTTATGTATTGAGATTTTGGCCTTCTGCTATGAATATTTTAGTAAATATTGTTCGATACAGTCCGATATCAGCCGATACATAATAGTATTACTGATAGTGATACTGATACAGTGACCGATACCGAAAGTTAAAACCCTGCTTGTAATGTTTTCTCCATTTGCTACATTATTTGTCTGTTGATGCCAAGTTGAAGAAGTTTTACATTTCCTGGCAGGCAGCTAGCTGTACATGTTGCTCATCGGAAATGAGAAAAAGCAGAGGAAGAAGAGAAGGCAATGCTGCAGAAAGTTAGAGAGCTTTATGCATTTTGATTAGCAAAAACATGGTGCGGTGCCACAGTATAGTGACAAGTATAACAAGGACAAGAATGCCTTCCATGGTGCAAACAGCGTGAAGGCCACCTCTTATGAGGAGAAAGTGCTCGGAACCGTGAAAGCATTTTGTTTACCCTTTGCCACAGCGACCATCCACCAATGCAATCTGCCCCGAAGACAAGGAAGAAAAACCCTTTTCCCGTCCATTTCACCGAAGACAATTATGGTGACAAGATCGAAGCCTCTTCAGATAAGTTTCATGCAAAGTCGCTCTTGCCAATACACTCTTGCTCATGGCTAGGAAAGATCCAGGATTTTAGGTTGGGAGGGCTAAATTGTAAAAAAAAATAAAATAATATATTTCAGGGGGCTAAAGTGTAAAAAATTTAAAAACTTAAAGTAAATTTTGTAATTTTTAAAAGTTAGGGGGCTACTAGACCCCTCCCAGTAACTAGGTCGGTTAACGCCCCTGTTAGTTGCCAGTCTACGATGAGGAATTGTTCTAGCTATACTTTGTTTCACGTCTTTACAGAAGAAACATTCAAAAACTTATTAGAAATATTTTAGAAACGCAAGGAAAATAAACAAAAGAATTTGAAATGTTTGAATGTCTTTGTTGGATATTACTAATAGGTGTTGAAACGTCAATGGCTCTATATGTTTTATAAAGCTTAGGCAATTAGCTTTGCTTTCACTAATGTGTCATTTTTACTGAAACATTCTGGAATTTTGGAATACCACTAGTTTGTGTTTTGGTCACCTAAGAAACTAAAAATTTTGTTCCTTGGTCACATAGGAGCATGGTGTTGTGAATCAGTAGCTGTAATTCTATGGAAACATTGTTGTTTGAACTCCCCATCTAACCAACTGGGTTAGCTCAGTTGGTCACCCCTATACTCTCTCAGGTGAGAGGTCACGAGGTAAATCCTTTTTGAAGACTTGGTTTGTTAGTTTATTTCATTGTGTATTAGTACGTAGTAGTTAGGCTATGATTTCTTAGTTGAGTTGTACATGGTGGTTCATGGGCTTGTTAGTGTTCTGAGTGATTGTGTTGTTGGACTTTCTTGGATGTTCAGTTTGATGTAATACTTACAATATTTGTACATTACTTCCTGCCGATTGGCGGAAAGAAAAAAAGGGCTTTCCAAGTTCAGTCCAGTCGAATGCCGATTGGCGAAAAATGAACAAATTAAGTAATTGAACATATCATGTGATTTCACTCTTGTTTCATTTTCTTCTTCTGTTTTTATCCTTTTCAGTACATGTCCCAAGGATCGGAAATCTTCGTGCACGTGAGAAAGATTGAAAATCTTTCGGTACATGAATCATGCAAGTCAACAGATAGTTCACATAAAACGTAACAAATAGTCGAACATATTATATTTTTGATTGCTCAATAAGTTATTTAATCAGAATTTAGAAGATCTGAAAACAACGTCTTAATGTCAATCTTGGTGTCTTAGCTGTCTTGTTCCTCATTTTTCTACGCTACCACTGCAACTTGTTGGTTAAAAATTATTTACTTAGTTTTAATTCCAGGCTGCTCATCACTGATGATCTTAGCAACTGATGTCACATGAATATTAGCTAGTGACAAATCATGTTTATGCATTGTTTATTGATCCTATGAAAGAATAATATGATCATCACAATGGTCACAATGGTGCATATAAATATATAAGAAACATATGTATAATTCCATGTATATTACCAACAACCCAATATTAATCTCGCATACCATGACAGTAAATAAGAAAAATATATCATCTCATGCAAAAAGCACCATTTTATTGAG
>CM018902.1:1799247-1806747 GCA_009663005.1 Actinidia chinensis
TCTTGACAATGAGATATCGGAGCTTTAGTTCTATCATTAGCTACACACGACGATTATGGATGTAAAACTCGGGCGCGTCATTTCACGCCCCTACCAGAAAGATATTCTCCACAATTATTTTAAGGGTGCTTCGGGAAAGTAATATCTCGGAGATGATGAACCTTTGTTCCATTATTGGAAAAGGAGAAGTGCAGATTAGGCCTGACAAATGGGGGACGACTCTACGCTTGAAGATGTGGACACTTCCCAATTTGAAAAGGAATCTGATTTCTGTGGGACAACTTGCAACTTCGTGATGCAAGACTGTTCCCCCCCCCCCCCCTTTTACTGACGTTCATGGAGGTGACGAAAGTGCTATGGTGATGGCCATAGGGAAGAAACAGGACCCATTTGTGCTCTGGACGAACACGGTACTTGCAGCTGCTTCATCCGACAGATGCAACTACATGGCACCTGAGGCTTGGACACATGAGTAGAAAGGCATGAAGGCCATGATCACAAATGGAAAATTGCCATGACTGAAGCACTAGATCTGGAATGTTTTGGAGGATTTTTGTCTATGGAAAGCAAAAGAAAGTTTAGCTTCTCAAAGACGTTCAGAGCCTAGCGCGAATGGTTGGAGCTTGTTCACACCGATGTGGGGGACCATTCTAAAATAAGTTCCTTTGGTGGATCCCTTTACTTGTCACATTCATTGATGATGCGAGTAGAAAAAGCTATGGATATATTTCTTGAAAACAAAATCAGATTTATTTTGATGTGTTCAAGGAAATGGATAGCTACTACTGAGAACGAGACATGTTTAAGTTTGAAGTGGCTTGAGGTCAGACAATGTGGAGAGTAATTGTCCGTGATGATTTCGAAAGGTATGCGCTATGAATGGAATCAAGAGCAGAATACGGTTCCTAGGAAGCCACAACAGAATGGGGTTCCGACGCATGAACAGAACTATCACAAGCGTGCACGGTGTAGGAGGATACTGCTGGTTTGCCAAAACAATTTGGGCAGATGCTGTGAGCCGGCTGCATACCTTAATCAACCGAGGACCCCAATTTTTTTGACTGTGGGTTGCCCGCAAGAGGCTTGGACGGAAATGAGGTAAACTTATCTCACCTGAATATTTGGTTGTGTCTCATATGTTCATATTGCGGCAGAAAACAGGTCCAAACTTGATTCAAATCCAAGAAGTGCATCTCATTGGTTATGGGATAAATGACTTTGGCTATCGTTTTTGGACATCGAAAAAAAAAACCCCCCGCAAAGTCTAAGGAGTAAGAGATGTGGTGTTCAATGAGAATGCCATGTACAAGGACTGAGAATGAGCGGGATAAGCAGCAAAAAGTAAGGAGTTTGCAGACTTGAGTAGATTTCCTAAAAACGATGTATTGATGCCTAGAGATCAAAACAATACCGTTAGAAACTCAAGTTTCCCCCCCGAATCCGTGTTGAGAAGATCGACCAGAAAAAAAAAAAAAAAAAGAACAATCAGAATCCAGACACCAGCTCTTTACATTCTCTCTACAGTCCTTGCTACTTACAGACATGGTGAACCAGAATGTTATGAGGAGCCGTGAAGTCCGAGGCAAAGGTGGAGTGGGAGCTAGCCATGGATGATGAGAATGGACTCCCTCACACTAACCAACCATGGGATTGGTTGAGTTGCCTCAGGTAAGAAAACCCTGCATAAAAAGTGGGTTTATAGATTGAAAGAAGAGCCCCCAAAAAATTGAAAAAAAAATGGGTCCGAAGAGGTAACAAGGCTAGATGGTTGCAAAGGATTTCAACAAAAGGCAGGTGTAGATTTTACAGAAATCTCTCTCGCTGTTGTGAGGTATCAACCATTCGGACAATCTGGTCTTGTGGCGTGGAGACTGCATTATAGCAGTTAATATTAAAAACGGCATTTTCTTCATGGGGATCTAGATTGAAGACATCTATATGAGACAACCAGATGGTTATGAAGAAAATGGCAAGGAGAATATGGTGTGCAAGCTTAAGAAGAGCTGTATGTTTTGAAAAACAAGCACCCGATCAGTGGTACATCAGTTTGATGGGTTCATGTCTGACAATGGTTACCAAAGATGCCATGTTGACGCATTGTTTGCTATTTCAAGAATTTCAAAAATCATTATTATTCCTCATATTATATGTGGATGAATGCTATTGGCAGGATCAAGCTGAGGAGATTACAAACTGAAGGAGATCTATCCAAGAGATTCTCATGAAGGACTTGGTCTGCGCGATGATACTTGTATCGGATCATAGAGAACCGAGCCAACAAAAATTGACACTATCACAATCCGACTACTCACAAATGGGCTAAAGAGATTTGCATGGGATAACGCAAACCAGTCAGCCTCCCCTGGGAAGTCATTTTAGACTTTCAAGTAATCAAAGTCCAACTACCCCGGAAGAGAGGAGTACATGTCAAGGTACCATACCGCGTCAGCTGTTTGGTAGCCTTATGTATGCGTATGGTCTGACGAGGCCAGATATTGTGCTCAAGCAGTTGGAAATGATAAGCCGATTCATAGTAATCCTGGAAAGGAGGCACTGGGAAGCGTGAAGTTGGTTTTGAGTATCTTAAGGTACTCAGGATGCAGCGTGTGTTATGGAGGCTCGAGATTCGTCTACAAGGGTCATGTCGATTCTGACATGCGAGATTCGATGGCAGAAAGAGCCTACTGGATATGTTTTCCACATTTGGCAGCGCAGCGGTCAGGTTGGTTTCGAGCTTGCAAAAGATTGTTGGCTCTTTCTACCAATAAAACAGAAGCGGAGTATGTGGCGGCTACCGAAGCCCCCCCCCTTGCAAGGAGATGGTTTGGTTGCCAGTTTATGAGAGAGTTGGGCCAAGGAGCAATCGAATTGCACTAATCTACAGCGATAGTCCAAGTGCAATTCATTAGCAAAAGAATTCAGCATTCCATGCCAGAACGAAACACTCTGACATTAGATATCACTTCATCTGATCACTCCTAGATGAAGGTTGATAAGTTGGGAGAAGATCCACACAACTCAGAACTCCTGCAGACATGTGTCCAAAAGTTGTGACCATTGAGAAACGAATGCTATGTGTCAGCTCTCAGTGGGTCTTCTAGTAATGAGGCCGTAAGTCCATAAACACCGTTTGAGTAACTATTGAAAATGGAGTTACGCCGGAGGAGCAGTTTGGTGTCAGTCCTCCAAGTGGGAGAATTGTTAGGCTATGTGGAATGTGGAGCCTGACATTTCAATGTCTACAATTACGGCTGAGTCCAAGTCTCCGATTGGCGGTCAAGTCCAAGTCTCCCATTGCGGCAAGTCCAAGTATCCGATTGTGTCAAGTCCAAGTCCTCCGATTACGGCAAGTCCAGTCTCGATTGCCGCTGAATGACTCATTGCTTAAGTCATCTCTTCCTAGGTTTCTCTATAATATATGTGAAGTCTAGGAGAATGATAAGAAGGTAGCTAAGCTAAAGATGAGAGAGAAAGAGTGAGGGAGGGTAAGAGATTGTAATCCTAAACTTGTTTAGTGAATTGCTACTCGGTTTGTTTGTGTGGCCGTGGATGTAGGAATAATGGCCCGAACCACGTAAAAAATCTCTGTGTTCCTTTTATGTTGTTTATTTCTTACTTGTTGTTTGTAGTGCGTGTTATTATTCCCGATCCATTAGGGTGAAATACGCATTGGGTTTTTATCCCAAACAACTGTCAAGTGTAGATAGGTAGATTAGGAGAATGTCAACTTTTCCTTAAATTAAGGATTGATTAGATTAGTAGGCATTAGTTGAAATTCTTAGTCAGCTTTCCTTAGTCAACTTTGGAATCCTGATTTTTCTTGATTTACTTTTTCTTTCCTTTTCTTTGTACTCGTTATATATTACGTGTATCTCAAATGTATATAAATAAGAGAAAGAATTACAGAAGGTTCCATCCCTTGTTTGTGACATGGATCAAAGCCTAGGGATTTTTTTGAGATTTCTTTTTTGTCTTCTGTCAGCCTTCATTGCATGAACTTATCCAATTTCCGGGCGATTTGTCTTCTCTTTGTGTAGCCTTCCATCGCTGCCATTCTTCCATTACTTTCCATTCTCTAATTTCTGATAGGCAGCCTTAATTGCTGAAAATTCCCCTTCCATTCACCATGACAACCTCCCAAAACACCGAAATCATGAAAGTCCCAATCTAGAATCCTAATTCATATGATGAATCAATTCTGTTCAGAAAATTGGAGATTTGTAGAATATCGGACCCCTATAGGCTCAATGGGAAAAAACTACCTAAAGTGGTCTCAAATTGTTCCGAAACATACATCAAGGGCAAAGGGGAGGTTAGCCATCTTCTTGGAGCAGGACCAGCACAGGACGATCCAGCATTAGCATTGGGACTGAGGAGGATTCCTTGATAAGTCCTGGCTAGGGATTCTATGGATCCATGATTAGGACACGTGCATGTTTTTCTCTACGCAAAGGAGATCTGGGAGTTCATTCGTCGCAATAATTCAAAGGCGCGAATGATGATCAAGTATATGAGATCAAAGTTAAAACAACAACCACTAAGCAAAGGAGATAATTGTCACAGAATATGCAAATCTACTATTGCAAAATCGGTGGCAAGAACTCCTGATCATTACCGAGGGGGAAAGTTTTTGAGATTTTTGTGGGGAAAGATGAAATGCCCCGAAGATGCTGACATCTTGAAGAGGTTCATTGAAAGGATCGGGTCTATGATTTGTTGGCTGGATTTAAACCCTGAATTTGATCAAGCTAGGATTCAAATCCTGGCAAGGAGGACACACCGTCTCAGAAGAAACAATCTCATTATTCGGCAGAAGAAAAGAAAGCCGAAGAGAATGTTTTTTTATGCTTTGAACCAAGAATCTGGACGGGTCAGCCCTAGCAACAAAGACCGATCATCAGGAGAAGAGAAAAATGATCTGCCTAAATACTCGTAGAGAAAACAGTTGAAGGAAAACAAAGACAAAGACATCTCTGGTGCATTACGGCAGGAAACGAGGCACACAAGAGAGAAGTGCGGAAATTAAAGGGGAAACCATCAAGCGAGAGTGGGCAACCCATTGGGGGCAGAGGACCTCAAGCGCACCTTGCCAGAGCAGCCCAAACTTGAGGAAATCAGAAAAGGAGGGTTCAACAGTGAGAAATTGAAAAGCTGAAAAAAAAAACCCTTGGGATCTCTTGAAAAAGCCTTCGAGAGCATGTTCTTTGACTCTTTTCAGGTAAACCATTCGTTTCTTTGTTTGGATGAATGCCTCAAGAAAAATCTTTTTTGCCAACTAATGGATAATAGATTCTGGCGTGCCATAGATCATATGACCCCTGCATCTCATCTTTTTCCAAACATACACCCCATGCCAAGAACGAAAACTTACAGTGGCCAATGGTCTTTAGCTACTGTTGCAGGTTCGGGATATAAATATTCACAACTATCCTGTCCTTAAAAATGTCCTCCATGTACCAAACTGTCGAGCCAGCCTTGTTTCCATTTCAAAGCTTCCCCATGATTCTTTACATGTGGTGCTATCTTTTACCTTCTTATGGTGTTTTTCAGGGAACAGGGCTCGGGGGGAGGATTGGACTTGCTAGGGGAAAGAAGTGGTCTTTTACCACCTTGACTCCATCTCAAAAAAGTTAGGAGCAACATACCTTTGTTCTTTTCTTAGTCATCGAATAAAGATACAATTTGGTTTTATCATTTGCGTCTCTAGGTCATCCATCTTTTAGGGTTCTAAAAAGTCATGTTTCCTAATACCTGTTCCAAGGATTAGCTATTTTGAGTTTCATTGTGATATCTGTGAATGGCCAAACATACGCGTGCATCTTTTCCTATTAGCATAAAGAAGTTCTATTCCCCGTCATTTAATTCATAGTGACATATGGGATCTTCTACTATACATAATGTTTCAGGGCTCGTTGGTTGTATCCTTCATGATGATTGCACTAGGGTACATGGCTATTTCTCATCAAAAACAAATCTTTTTGATGTGGATTGATTGTACCTATTTCCACTCAATGGTTAAAACTCAATTTGGAGTTAGTTAAAATAAAAAGGCTTTAGGACAGACATTGCTAGGACTACTTCAACCAGATTTTATCACCATACTTTCAATCACAGGGTGGTATATCCATGAGTCGTCATGGTTAACACACCTCAACAAAAATGGGGTAGATGAGAGAAAAATGGGCATTTTACTTAACACCAACCGAGCATTATCTAGTTCAAGGGAATGTTCCTAAGTTCTATTGGGGAGAGAGATTGTTCTTACTGCCACACACATGATAAATAGACTTCCATCACGTGTGTTGGACAATAAAAGTCCCATAGAATAGGAAATCCTTAATAGTCACTTTTCTCATGTCAGAACATCAAATGGCCTCACACCTGGGTGGGCGGGTGCACGTGCCTGTGTCATGTCCACAACAACATAGAATGGCAAACAGACACTCGACCATTAAATGTGTATTCCTTGGTTACTATCCACCTCAAAAAGGATACAAGTGCTACAATCCCTCATCCAAAAAAAATTTACATTTCGCAGATGTCACTTTCACAGAAAATATACCATTTTTCTCTTAAGTCCTCTCTTCAAGGAGAATTCAATGATGGAAGATAGTCATGGGAAGGACCTTTTGAACCACTAAAAACCTTGGACCCTTCCCTTGTGTTCCAACCCGTATTTGTTGAACACGATCCAAGTCCTTATAGGTAGAACAGTCACATCAGAGTCACCCAAGGTCTACCATTGCACGAGTCATCTCAAAGTGTATTCAAGGAGGAAAGGCCGTTTCCAGACTGACGCAAGTCCAAGAGTCCACTCCGACCCTGAGGAATGAGATCACGGGTAAGATTGATCAACTGTCACACACAACCTGTTGAAACATCTAGGACCCAACAGATGACATTCCAATTGATATAGAAAAAGTTACCAGAGAATGTACTAAATCGACCACTCTATCCATTATCTCACTATGTCTCTCTTGAGCGTTTGTCACCAACCCACAAAAAGGTTGGTATTATGCGCTAAACACCATTTCAATCCCAATACTGTTTTTGAGCATTATCAAAAAGGAATGGAGGATGCTCTGAGAGAGAGATGAGTGCATTTGGAAAAGAAATTAAAACATGGGAGATTGTGATAAGCCGGGAGGAAAAACATTGTTGATTGTAAGTGGATTCACAACAAAAATATAAGGCAGATGGATCACTTGAGCGATTAAAAGCACGATTGGTGGCCAAAGGATACACTCAAACTACGGGGTTGATTATCAGAGAGTTTGCTCCAGTTGCCAAAAAAAATGACTACTGGAGAATCCCGTTTTCATTGGCTGCGCACCTCAACTGGCAACTTCTCTACAATATGATGTAAGAAGCGTTTCTTCACGGTGATTAGATGAAGAAAATAACACTAACATCCCAACCAGGTCTCCAGAGTAAACACAGGTAAAACAAGGTGTGCAAGTGAGAAAGGCCCTGTATGGATGAAGCAATCTCCTAGAGCGT
>CM018902.1:1859247-1861747 GCA_009663005.1 Actinidia chinensis
GAAATATGCCTTTCTCCCAGCTCACATTGTTTTGGTTCTTTATGGTCCCTGATTTTGCTTATAATCTTATACGGTTAGTCGTCTTGCTCGTGACTAAAATGTGATGTTATTTTATCATCCCATACTTGTCGATTGCAGGGGCCCAGAATTCGAAGAAGATTTTGGCAGGGGGTATGAGTGGAAGGACTGTACTACTGTGGCGATCCACCTGATTCTTGCCATCTATAAGTCCTTCAGGCATCTGTTTGCCTAGTTTAAAGTCTATGTACCTTTTTCTTTAACAGTCTTTAAAAACTATGGCTGCCCGGTTGGGACATGCCAACTTTCAGTACTTATTGTCAAACTTTTTCCATTAATAAATAAAACGTGTCAGAAGTTCAGTTTAAATGATGTGTGTGAATTGTCTAAACATGTTCGTCTAGTTATATTCCTCGTAGGCACCGGCCCGCTGCTTTTGACATGATTCATTCGGATGTTTGGGGGCCTTCCCCAGTTACTTCTCTCTCGGGTCATCGTTTATTAGCTGACTTTATGAGGATACACCGGTGCACTTGGGTTTATTTAATGAAGAAGAAATCTGAGGTTTTTCCCTTTTATGAGTTTCTTGCAGATGATCAAAAACCCAATTTAAGACTACTGTTCGAAACCCTTCCGGTCTGACAATGGTCGAGAATTGTTCCAATGACTTTCGTCTGCTCTTAGTCAACATGGTCTCCTCCAACAATTTTCTCCCCCTTGTCCCTATACCCCTGAACAAAGGAATGGATGTTGAGGAACGCAAAAAACGCCCATCATGACAGTCGTTCGGGTCCCTTTGAGCCTGTCCTAAGCCATTTTTTGGGGATCTGGCTGTTCTAAAC
This sequence comes from Actinidia chinensis, assembly GCA_009663005.1. Lineage (NCBI taxonomy): Eukaryota > Viridiplantae > Streptophyta > Magnoliopsida > Ericales > Actinidiaceae > Actinidia > Actinidia chinensis. The sequence continues at coordinate 1,860,108 of CM018902.1, forward strand.
CGCCTACTTACTGGCTTCAAACCGACTCCTAGCCGCATTCTCCTTGGTAAGGCCCCTCTTCATCTTTAAGCCCGATTGTATACTCTTTTCCCATCTTCATCGTGTCTTTGGGTGCACATGTTTTGTCCCAGAATCGGAGCCCTTCTCGTTCAAAAAATGGATGCATCTAAAGCTTTTCGGGGTCTTCTTAGGATACTCATTTCTGTCTAAGGTGACCGGGTGTTACGATCCCTTACTAGTCATATGTTAACTCCTTGATGTCACTTTTGAAGATATCCTTTTTTTGTAGGCCACACTCATTCGCTAATCCTCATCAGGGAGAGGGCTCCTGAGGATCCGAGTATTATTTTCTGTCCTGTCCGCTATTGAGTCCCCTCAGGTGGCTCTTCTCCCACTCTTCCACCGGTTCTTACTTTGGTCCACGCCACAATGTACTCTCGCCGCCACCTGCCTCAGATCCCCTTGCCGCAATCTTCTCAGAATCTGGTAATATTCTCCTATCTCTTCTCCTGCCTTCCGTCGCTATCCACTCGGGATCGTCGTCCTCCTGATTAAACTTGGTTTTTCTAACCCCAAATGCTACTAACATTCTATTGATCAGTATGTGTCTTATCAGGCCCTTTCTGATCCTTTTTCGGACTTTCATTTGGTCATGTCTCCTGACTAAGAAACATCGTTCTGTTTCGAAAGCTCTTCGGCCTCCACCTCTGATCCCATTGGGTTACATGACTATGCCAGGTTAATGGCTGCTCTCCAGCAATCATACCAGTGGGATCTTGTCTCTCTTCTCAAGGGTGTCCCAAACAGTTGGTGCAATATGGGTCTGTACTGTTAAGTATCGGGCAGACGGCATTATTGAGCGCGATAAAGCTCGCTTGTGGCAAGGGCTTTACCCAGGTACCGCGGACAAGATGATGGATGCTACATTTGTCCCATCGAGTCGCCAAGCTCACTACTGTCCGAGTACTTATCTCCCTTAGCTAGCTTCCTATTCTTGGCCCTTTATCAGTGGAGTCAAGAGATGGCCTTCGTAAACTGGGGATTTCGATGGAGAATATCTTATATGGATCCCCCTCCAGGGTTTCGGGATGAGGGTGGAGATGACAGGGAAAATGTTGCCGTCTTCGGAAGTATTCTTTATGGGCCTTAAGCAGTATCCTCGTGGACTTGGTTTAGTCTTTCAGGTGAGGTTGTGCTTGCCTTGCGACTTTATCCGCTGCCAGTTCGGATCACACTGCTTTATTCATCGTTCGCCCAAATGCGTCAGTGACTGCTTATTATCTCTGTTATGTAGACGACATTATTATACACAGGGGATGATGTCTGGCATGACAGGGTATGAAACAGACTCTAAGAAAGCCTTTGATACGAAGACTTAGGACGTCTACGCATATTATTGGGAATGAGGTTGCCCGTCTCGACCGGGGATCTCTTTGTCTCAGAGAAGTATGTCTGATCTTCTTCAGGATAAGGCTATGAGGATGTATAGACCTGCTTCCAGTCCCATGAGAACACTAATTTCAAACTTCATTGAGTATGGGGATCTTCTTCCGGATGCTACTAGAGTACCAGCTGTCTAGTGAGGGACGTAATGATTTATCTTCCCTCCCCCGCACCCCATACTCGGCAGATATTTCCTT
>CM018902.1:1981747-1994247 GCA_009663005.1 Actinidia chinensis
TTGAACTTTTTTTTCTTCTTTTTCTGTTTTTCATCGGGGGTAAAGAGGGAAAGGCGGAGCGAGGGGGTGGGAACGGGGGGAGAGAGGGGGGGGGAGGGCGGGGGCAAGGGGGGGAACGCGGGGGAGCGCGGTTGGCTGGTGGGATTGGAAGGGATGAGAGATGAGAGGAGCGGCTGGCTGGGGGGGAGGGGGAGAGGCGGGGGCCCCCCCCTTAATTTTCTAGTTTTTCCTGTTTTCCTGTTTTTATTTATTTTTACTGTATTTTGTTTTTTTCTGTTTTAAATTTTTTGACAGTTTTTTTTTTCTTCCTTTTTTTTTCTATTTCCTTTTTTTTCGGCCTTTAATTTTCTTCTTTTCTTCTTTCTTCTTTTTTCAGTTTTTTATTTGTTCGCTGTGTGTGTATTTTGTGTTATCTTCTTTTTCTTTCCTTTTTAACCTTTTTTATTTTTGTTTTTCTATTTTTGTCTACTTTTTCATGTATTTTTACTGCTTTTATATATTTTTTTGTATCTTCTTTTTTTTTGCATTTTGGAGGGGGATTTTGGGAGGGGAAAGAGAAGGGGGATGAGGGGGGGAACCCAGGGGGGAGGGATGGGGGGAAGAAGAGGGGGGGGGGGGGGTCTTTCTGTTTTTGTTCTTTCGTTTTTTTTTCTTTTCGTGTTTTTTTGGGGGACGGTGGCAGTTTGTTTTGGAAGGGATTGTTGGTGAGAAGAAGAAAGAGCACGGAAAAAGGGGGGGAAAATATTCGGGGGGGGGCCGGGTGTATGAGAGAGGGGTGGAGGGGGGACGGCGGGGGGGGGGGGGGACTGGTGGGGGGGGAAGGCGGAGGGGGGCGGGGCGGCGGGGGGGGGGGCCGAGGGGGGGCGGGGGGGGGCGAGGGGGGGCACCAGCGGGCGGGCCGGGGGGGGGCGGAGGGGGGGGGAGCGGGCGGGGGGGGGACAGGGCGGGGCGGTATGGGGGTGAGGGACGCGGGGGGGCCGGGAGCGGGGGGGCGGGGGGGAAGGGGGCCCCGGCGGTGGGGAAGAAGGGGGCGCGGGGGGGGCCGGGGGAGGTATGGGGTTTGTGGTTATAGGAGTTGAGGGATGGATGTGGGGGGTAATTATGGTTTTATTTTTTAAATTTTTTGAACTGGTGTGAGGGGAGGGGGAAGAGTGAGAAGAGAAAGGGGTTTTGTTCTGAAGTTTTTGGGGGTGGGGAGGTTTATGGGTTGTGGGAGCAACTTTTTTTTTTATTTTTTTTGCGATTTTTTTTAGAGTTTTTCTTTTTGGTGATATGGAGGTTGTGAAAACAAGATTTTTTTTTCTGTGTTTTTGAAGATCCTTGTTATCTTTTTTCTTCAGTTTGTTTTTTTTTCCTGTTAATTTTTTTTCTGTTTTTTTTTTTTTCTTTACTTTTTACTATTTTTTTCATAGATTTTTTACTCTTTTTTCTTTTTTATCATATTAGGTTTCTTCTTTTTATATTCTTTTCTTTTTCTTATTTTTCTCTTTTTTCTATCTTTTCATCCATTTTTTATTTTTTCTATTTTTTCCATTTCTTTTTACTGTTTTGCTTTAGGTTTTTTGAACTTTGTTTTCTGTTTTTTATTTTTTTTTTCCATTTTTATCTAAATTTTGAGTTATCTCTTTTTTTTCTTTTAAAGATTTTTATTTTTATATTTTTGTAATTTTTTTCCTATTTCGTTGCTCTTTTTATCTTTTTTTGTTTATATATATATATACATTTATATATTTATTTTTTCTTTTACTATTTATTTTGGTTTTTGTACTGTTTTTATTTTTTAACTTTTTTTAATATTTTTTTTCCTTGTTTTTTTCTATTTTAATCTACTTATTTTAACTTTTACTATTTTTTCTAATATTTTTGTTTTTTCCTTTTTCCTTTTCTATTTTAATTTATTTTTTCATTTGTTTTGGTTTTTTTACTTTTTACTTTTTTTTTCAGTTTCTTTTGATTTCCTTTTTTTCTCTCTTTTTTCTTACTATTTTTTTCTTCTTTTTAATTTCTTTTTTTATTTTTCTTCTTTTTCTATTTTTTTCTATATTTTTTCTTTTTTATCCTCTACTTTTTTTATTTTTTTGTTTTTCTTCTTTTTTCTATTTTTTCATATTTTCTATTTTTGTCTTTTTTTTACACTTTTTATCTACTTTTTTTTTCATTATTATTTTGTTACTGTAATATTTTTTTATGTTTAGATATTTTTAACAGTTTTTTTAATCTTTTTTTTTCTTCTTATTCCAGTTTATTTCTCCCTTTAAATTTTACTGTTTTTTTTTAATTTTTTATTTTTTCTGTCTATATGTCTCTCTCTCTCTCTGTATGTGTGTGTATATATATTATCTTCTTTTTTTCACTATTTTTTAATGGGGGAGGGGGGCGGGCAGCAAAGTAGGGGGGCCGTGGGACGGCCGCGGGGGGGAGGGTGGGGAGAGGAGGGGGGGAAGGGAGGGGGGGGAGGAGGCGGGGGGGAGTGGGGGGAACCAGGGGGGCGGGGCGGGGCGGAGGGGAGGCGACGGTGGGCCGGGGAGGGGGGGAAGGGGGGGATTGTTTTACAAGGGGGAAGGAGTAAGATTTTATGGGGTTTAGTTGTTTCTATGTTTTCGAAAGTTTCTTAGGAGAGGCTTTTTATGTGTTTGTGATTCTTTTTTTTGATAGTCATGTTATATTTCGTTTTTGTTATTTTTATTGCTTTTTTCTATACTTTCAACCATTGTTATGTTTTTCTATCTTTTTCTTTTTGGGTATCTTTTTTTTAAGCATGGGTTAAGTTTGTTAACTTTTTCTTAACCTTTTTAAGTTTTTCCAGGTTCCGTTTTCCGTTTTTTACGTTTCCATGTAATTTTTACTATTGGTATCTACTTTTTTTTTTTGCATTTTTTTTAACTTTTTTCCCTATTTTTATCTTCTTTTTTTCCTTTTTTCTTTTCCTTTCTTCTGTTTTATTCTACTTTTTTCTTCATTTTTTTCTGCTATATTTATGCTTTTGCCATTTTTTTGTTATTATTTTTGTCTTTATCTACTTTTTTATTCTATTTTTTTTCCTGTTGTAAATTTTTTTTTTGTACTTTTATGCATTTTTTTACTTTTAGTTATCTTCTTATTTTTTTTGCTTTTATGAACTTTTCTTTTTTTTAGTTTTTCCTTTTCTTTTTTGCCTTTTTTTCCGATTTTTTTCCCCACATTTTTCCTTGTTTTTTCCCTTCTTTTTTACTAGATTTTTCGTTTCCTTTCTATTTTTTATCTAAGTTATCTTTTTTTATGTTTGTTTATTTTGGTTCATTGAGTAATATGTTTGTAGGGTGTGATGTATTCAATGTGTGCAAATTGGTTTACAATTGGGGTAGTGTCTTGTGTACATTCTTTTTGTATTCTGTTTGGTATTTTAAAAGTTTTTGATATTTTTTTCTTTTTACTTTCGTTTTATATTTTGGTTAAAGCTACTTATGTTTTCTTCAGTTTTTTTCGTTTAGTAGATTTGTTTTTTTTTAATTTCTTATTTCTCTCTTTTTTTTCTTTTTTGTTCTCATTCATTTTCCCTATTTTTTGCTCTTTTTCCTGTTTTTATCTTCTTTTTTTGTCTTTTTAATTTCCATCTCTTTTCTTATTTTTCTCTTTTTTTCTATATTTTTCCTTTTTTATTATCTACTTTTTTCTTTCTGTTTTTTAATTTTTTTCCTTTTTATCTAAATTTTGAATTATCTTTCTTTTTTCTTTTTTAAAGATTTTTATTTATCTATTTTTGTCAATTTTTTCCTATTTTGTTACTCCTTTTGTCTATTTTAATTTTTATTTTTTTTTTATAAAAAATGTTTTTTTTTTTTTTGCCATTTTTTCTCATTTAAATTCTCCGCATTGGCTAGTATATATGTGTCTGATTTGTATTGTAGTCATTTTGTGTAAAGCGAAGGGCAGTTTTTTTTTATGTTCCTTCCTATATTTTTATCTACTTTTTATGTTTTTTCTATTTTTTTTTTTATTTTTTTACTATTTTTTTCTTTTCCCCTTTTTTTGTTTACAATTTTTCATGTTCTTGTTTTTATTTTTATTTTTATTTTCTTTTATCTAATTTTCTTTTCTTTTTCTAATTCTTTTTTCTATTTTTACTTTTTTTTGTAAATTTTTTACTGTTTTTATCTATTTTGTGTATTGCTTGCTTGCTTAGATTTTTTGAAAAATTAATTTTCATGTTTTTTCCTTCTTTTTTCCTATTTTTATCTGCTTTCTCTTTATTTTTTTTTTTTTTTTTCCTCTATTTTTTAAAAGTTTTTCCTGCCGCCAACCCTCTATTTTTTCTGTTTTTTTAATTTTATTTTTTTTTCTGTTTTGAATTTTTTAAATATTTTTGTTTAATTTTATTTATTTATTATTTTTTCATTTTTTTCTGCTTTAAATTTTTTAATTGAATATTTTAGTTTTTTACAGTGTTGTGGTACCTTCTTTTTTTTTTACACATTTTAAGATGGTTCCTACTTTTTTTATTTTATTTTTTTAAAAAAACTACCAACAAAAAATAGCTATTTTTTTTTTTCATTTAATATCTATATTACTATATATATATATAAAAATACTTTTTTTAACTGATAATTGACTGTGACTCTATTACACACACTAATTAGAACGCGTAAACTGATTAATTTGAATATATATATATCTTATTATTCACTCATGTTGACAGGGGCTTTAACTCAGCCTCTTTATCAAGGGAAGGCAAATTCAAACAGAAAGTAGAACGCCTAAACTAGTGATGTTTCGTTGACTTAAGTGTGAATAGATAGCAAATTTAATTGATAGAATGTGTTATCATTTTTGTTTTCCTAGTTTACCTGTTTTTATTCTTCTTTCTTTTTATCAACTTTCTATTTGTTTTTTAATATTTTATCCTGTTTTTATCTCCTTTTTTTTTATCAACTTTCGTCGACTTCAGTGTGAATAAATATTTAAATAAATTTATCATAATTATAATATAAGACACACATTTTTAAATCTTCCAAACTAAACTATCTATACTATAAAACACAATTTATTTTGAATTTCAAATCTATATTTTTCATTTGAGTACATCTATCTACGGTTGAAATCCATTTGAATCTCAAAGCTATACTATAAAACACAATTTATTTTTTATTTTTCTATTATATATATATTTTGTTATTTTCCTTTTATCTATTTTTATCTACTTTTTAATTTTTTCTGTTTCAGTTTCCTTTTTTCTTCTATTCTTTACTCTTTTTTCTGTTTTTATCTACTTTTTTATTTTTTTATTTTTCTATTCTTTTTCTAATTTTTCTAATTTTTTTCCTGTTTTTATTTTCTATTATTTTTATATATACATTTGTTATCTTCTTTTTTCTTTTCTTTTTACTTTTTTCCTGTTTTTATCTCTTTTTTTTTGTTTTTAATTTTTTAACTTTTTATCTTTTTTACTAACTTTTTCTGCTGTTATATTCTTTTTTTTCTATTTTTTTCTATTTTGTTTAGTTTTTTGCCTGTTTTTCTTTTTTTCCTTTTTCAATTCCCTGTTTTTATTGTTTTATTTTTTCCTATTTTTTCCCCCTTTTTCTGTTTTTTCACTCTTTTTCATTTTTTATTTTTTTAAATGTGTTTTTTTCTGTTTATATATATAAATATATATATATTGTTAACTTTTTTTTCCTTTTATATCTTTTTATCTAACTTTTTCTGTTTTTCTTCCTGTTCTTTTCCCACTACCACAAAGATGATAATGTGAATTACTGAAAGCTTCTTTCCATTCTCTCACTTATCAACAGAGCCTTCACTTGTTGTTATCCAAGCAGTGGAAGTCTAGAAATGGGTGTGGGCCCAATTGGTAAATTAGGTAAAAAAATGAAAAGAAGAATATGTGATCTCTCGTATTGGTAAGAAATTAAATAAAAAGATTAAAAATCTTATGCTTTATTTGCTAATGGTTCTCTGCAAAAAACACGAAGAATGCTTTAATTGTAAAAAAGAAAGTAAATAATACATTGTTAGCGGTACATGAAGTGAAAGTCAGTGTCATAAAAGATGCAATTATGTTTATTCATTTAAAATCGCGTTGTCAATATAAATAGAATGGAAAACTTGTCTAAAAGAGTAGTCGAGAAATCTCCCTGGGACAAACAAATAAAATTAAAATTCACCCAACCATTTATCCAACGGAGGAGTTACTATGTAATAAAGACTATCTTGGTGATCAATATATAAGTAGTAGAGGATCCCATATTTTTATTATCTTCTATCTTAAGCTTCTTGACATAATTAGCTCAAAGAAATTTATGCGCACAAGTTTTATGCAAAATTTGGTGTCAAATGATGTGAAATTGAGTTTTTTTCAAGAAAAAAGGAGAAGAAATAAGCTGTATTTTGATAGATCTGCTCACTTAGGCTAGGGTTGCACAATAAATCAGCGGAACTGTAAAATCGGACCGATCTAGACCTGACCAGAGTTTTATTGGTTCGGTTCTGATTCTAAAAAAATAAGAACCGATTTATATGGTCCGATTTCGGTTCTGCATTCCAAAACCAGATCAAACCTTATATATTTAAATATATAAGTAGATTTTGTTTATGTTGATATATAAAAATAAAATTATAAATAGTTATTAATTTTTGACAAACCTAAATTGGCTAAACTAGTTAGTTAATTGTTGTCCGTGTTGGAATTGTTAGTTTTACTTTTTGCTGCTTGTTTTAACTTTATAATTAATTAGTTCATTTGCCAAGACTTGCTTTACTTCCCATCCCTTTTTTTTCAAACTTTGTATTTGTAACATGGTTATGTTTATCTAAATGTTATTAATATTTAGTTAATTTGATAATTTGATAATATTTGATTGATGTGTAAAGTTTGGATTAAAATTAATATTTCACATGTTGAAACCGTAATGGAATTGAACCCGAACTGGTACACGATTTCGGTTCCGATTTGGTTTTTAAAGACAATCTATCCCGGTTCGGTTCCCAAATTTGTGGAATCGATACTATCAGTCCGGTAGCTAATTTTCTAAGGAACCGGATTAATCCGGACTATGTGCACACCTAACTTAGGCAACGTTTAATAACAAATTTTGAGACTAAGATTAGACTATTAATCTTATGGGGTTCATTTTAATCATGTTCTAATGCAAAAAATAAACTATAGACTAGTAGTCTATTGAAATTGTGAATCCCACAAAAATAGAGAATTGATTTAGAATTTAACTTTTGCACTAGAATATAATTATAGTATGGCCCATAGAATTCATAATTCAATGTAACCTTAAAGTCATAAAATTAAGGCTTGTCACATTATTTTGTATTATATGTATAATTTTTTCTGTTTGTATGGCAATATAATGCTACTTTTAGCTTTACGGTGATAAATGAAAAATAATTCAACTCTTCTTCGCTAAAGCATCACCATTGCATCATTTTGGTGAAATATGAAGAACAAGAAATAGCATCACCATTGCATCATTTTGGTGAAATATGAAGAACAAGAATTTTATTTCTCTCTCTATACCCCCGTTATATGCTCACTAAGACAATTTTGGACGTTTGCAAAAATTGAACAAAGCATTAACCTAAAACTCTTGAAAAGGTTATGGTCTCAGAATATAGAAAAAGAAAATTAAATTTAAAATGAATGATTGAGATTTACTTGGTTACATAAAATTCACACGTTCTAATGAATCTGAACTATTTATTTTAAATTATAAAAAACTTTTCTTAGTTTAAATTATGATACCGTAGCAGTGATGAAAACTGATTTAGATTGTTTCTTTATTAAAGATCTTTTGAGATGAAAATGTCAACTTTAACGGCTTGTTTGGTTCCACAATCTTATCTTTGGAATTGCCAACTCCTTCATGAGTGAGTACATTTTAGAACGAGATCACAATCACAATGCCTCAATTGTCACAAGTGTGCTATAATGATAGCTCCAATAATTGGGCTGAAGCTTTTTTTTTTTCTTTTGTTGCAAGTCACTATAGCAAGTTGAATGCATTTAGTGTCACAATTGTACACATAAACAATCACTAACAAGTGGTATCCATAAATATCTATATTATTTATTATTTATTGTAAAAAACGTTCTTTAATAAATATCTATTTTACAACGCCACTACTAAAAACTAGTACATATCGAACTACCCTTATTATTAGCACACAATTCACCACTTCTATAAGCAGATAATAGGGGTGTTTGTAGCAGATTTTAGATTCTAAGACATGGGAATATGTGTCATTTTGTATGACAGAACTGCAAATTGTCGATTCCATAGTTATCATAACCGAACAGGCGATTGAACCGGTCAAGACATCGATTCAATGGTTTAATGGTTTAACCGTGGTTCAACCAGTTATATAATAAATAATAAATAAAAATAATAATTAAAAAATTATAAATGATACTCTTTTTTATAAATTATAGTTAAAGGATATTCTTTTTTATACAATAATTCAATATAAGTACAAATAATAAATATATATAAAAGAAAGTATAAAAATAACATTCAGATGACTTCTTTTTCTTTCTAATTAATAATTTTTTTAAACTATTACTTATTGGTATTTTATTTTACAAGAAAAACGTAAAATTTATCATATTTATAGTATTAAATATAGTGCATTATTTGTGTTGTCTGTTATTTTTTTTTGTTATTTTCTTCCTATACCCTCCTATTTTTTATCTTATTTTTTATTTTTTACAATTAGATTATTTTTTGAATAATACGTTCTCGATATATCTAAATTATAATTATTAATTAAAATATGTAAGATAGTGTTGTACATTTTATTTTTTTTAATTGCACTCAATGTTTTTATTTTATTGAAAATAAAGTTTAAAAATTACTAGTCAATAAAATACCAAATCAAATCCAACAACCCCAAACAAATAAAAATTACAAAACACCACTAACTAATTTGTGTTTTTTTTAAATATTTGTTTTTTTTCTTTTTTTGAAAAACTGGTTCACTGGTCGGTTCATTAAATACCGGTCGATTCAATGGTTTTTTAAAATATCGGCCGGTTCGGCCAATTCAATCCGGTTCATATGCATTTTCGATAAATTATTTAAAACATACCGGTTCAACCGCCCGATTTGGTTTGGTTTTTATAACTATGGTTGATTCTGCTTTCAAATATCTAACTTTTAGTAGTTTTGAAAAACACCCATAATCAGTAATCCAAAATCAAATTTGTGCATAGAAAAAGATGATGAAATGATGACAAACTCTTCACATCACACGAGGGTATAATTACTTCAAAATGCAACTTAGCAGCCTCTCTTTTAAACATTTTCTTCATAACAGTATGGGGGACACAGGGAACAAGTAGTCACATAGCTTTCGTATAAACGTGTTATGCCGTAAGGAAATGGTTTCTTCTTGAATTGTCTCAATTCTCACCCAAAGAGTGTTAAATTTCTTCCTATTATATATTAAAAAATTGTAGGAGAATTATATTTTTGGAATAATATTTTTTTTCTTGGCTCTTAAATCCAAAGTATTCATGTGTTTTTATTCTTATGATTATTATATTTCAGTATCAGCGTCTTACGTAACATTAACCACATCATTTAATGAGTCCAATAGTACATGTGACTCGTGCATGTAAGGCATCATAAATAGTATCCAAATATGAGCCTATATCATTACTAAACGATTTTGTTGGTTTGGGGCTAAATGTTCGGGCTTTTTGAACTATCGTCCTCAACATAAAAAAAACGGAAACAAAAACAATTTTTAGGAAGGAAGGTGAGCCTTGCCCCATCTACGGTTTAATATAACACTTATTATCGAACCAAATAAAATGTATGACTCCAAAATAAAATTTTTGTAAAGAAAAAGATGATGAAATGATGACAAAATCTCTACATCACACAAGGGTTTAATTGCTTCCAAGTATGTATGACAGTATGTGGGAAAGGGTGTGTATTTGTCATACTGCACCAAATGCTCACATAATGGATTGTGTTGACAAGTATGCAATAAGTCACAAGTAGGGGCTGTGGTATCTGGTATCTTCATATCTTGTACTCAGTTTCAGAACAAAGATTTGTATATAATGGGTATTATTTAGGTAAAAACAATTTATGTTTTTATACTTCTCTCATAAAAAAACCGAAAAACTATAAAAATTTGATAAAAAAAAAACTAAACAACTCAAAAACTAAAGAACCAAAAAAAAATTCAATATCCCAAACTGGTCTAAAGTAATCTATAACACAAATCACAACTACGTTTGAATTCAAAATATATCTCTCGCTATCTACGACTGAAATTAATTGATTGATCCAAACAGCTCAGATTTCACTTGCAAATGATTTGTTTCGTCCCAAAAAAAAAAAATCACTTTCACTCTTCTCCATCCCATCCCTTCACGTATCTTCCAGTCATAACGCGCACTGCTCTCTCCTCCCATCAGTGCCCATTCAACCGGGGAGACTGTGGGGTGAAGACCCCTATTCTTTATTGTCTGTTTTTTAATACCCTGATTCTTGATTTTTCTTTTATTTTCACCTTTGATTTTTAGGTAAAACAATTATGATAAAAAATTTTAATTTCTTTGACAATGGGTAAAAGTTATTATTTTTCTTATGTATTTTATGATAAATCAAAACTACTAAAAAATACATTATTAATTTCAAGGAGAGTCTCAAATACACGGAATAATATAGACTATCAACCATCGAAATTTTAAAAAAATATATTAAAATTTTGATCCATATATTTTTTTATAAAAAATATAAGGTGGTGAGTAAAAAAAATATAAAATTTTATCATAATGTTTTATAAAAATTTGGAAGTAGTAAAAGTAAAAAGAAAAAAACAAGGAATCAAGAGTAGTTAAAGAAAAAAAAATAAAAGGGTTATAATTTTATTATATTTTTTGTATATCAAATTCAGAAGTGAAAGTAAAAAGAAAAAACGAATAAAGGGGTGATTAAAAAAAGAATAAAAGGAATGAATGAAAAATTATAGTTTGAAGGAAGAATTTGAGGGGTAAAAAGTTGAAAGTAAAAAAAAGGTTACATCGAGGGGTGGGGTTATCAGGTTAAAAAAAGCTCTCTTATTTAGTTTTAGAAGATAGTTAGTTTTCTGAAAAAGTAACTGAAGCTACCGTATTGTGATTATTTTTTATTTATTTTTATTTGTTTTCTGCACAGAAGAAATCATCACAAATTGATGATGGAAAATATTTTTTATTTTTTTTTTTTTTGCGTAGTGCACGTGGGCATGGGGCAATTATTGTACTATACAAAAACTAACAAATCTTACAAAACTTTTCTTACTTACATGAATTGTTCCTTTCAAATAACTCTGATGACCATTTCAAGTTCTAAAGTTCTATCACAACTTGACACATTTGTAATTAAGATTTTTTTTTATTAAATTTTTTTATTTGTATAGTATTTTCCACTTTAATATCATAAAAAAAAAGTGAAGAATCATACTGATATTGGATTTTGATCTCATTTGTAACATGCAAGGGACTAAGATCTGTAGACATCTATGTTGTGCTGTCTCAAGAAAGAGAGACGAATGGGAAATGATTTTAGAAACACAATTTGTACGTAGAAAAGACATTCAAACTAGTGAGGAGTGAGTTTAATTTGAATTAAATTGAGTATGAGTAATTGTTTCCAAATTCTACTCATTTCTATAACATTATTTATCAATCAAGAGGAGGTAGATAATGTTCACCGAACTTAAAAATATTAGGTGAACAAAATTAGTTTTTGGGTTCTTAGTTTCTTTCTACGTTCGCTTTCTATTTAAGTATGAAAATTTTCTTCAGGAAACAAGTTATTGTTGGAAAAAGAATACGAATTTAGAGTTGAAACAAAATATTTTCCCCATATTTGTGTGATTCAACGGAATCAAATAAATTAATAATTAAACCAGATCAATGAACAAGACAAAATAAATAATGATAACAAATTTGCAAGACAATAAATTTACGTGATTCGAAACTAAGTTGCATGGTTCGACGAGATTAAAAAGCAATTCAAATCGTTAACTATATCAATAATAATGCGTAACAAAAGGTTTTCCTCTCTAAGGCCACAGTCCACATCACATCAAAAATAAATTATTTTTTGACTAACACAAATATAATATAATCTTCATACTAATTTCCCGTTTGACATCAATTTTTTTTATTTTTTTTTGGATTTCTTATTTTTTTATTTTTATTTTTTTATTTAGTTTTAGCTAAAGTATAACCAAAAAATCAAAAAAACTAAATAATTTTAATATTTTTGATAACAAATTTAAAAAAAACTTGACTTTTTAAGTATTACCAAACGGAATCTAAGAACCGTTTGGATAGCTAAAAAACATAAATGCTTAAATTTTCACCTTCATCGTGATTCAACATACCATCGAATGAAACCAACAAGTGGGGCCGCCGCCGGACCGGTCTGTGTCAACTGGTCAAGTCTCCGCCATCCCACACGCGACGACGTGTGCGGCTGTGTTTTTCACGCTGATTTTGGCTTGCTACCAAAACT
>CM018902.1:2034247-2036747 GCA_009663005.1 Actinidia chinensis
ATGCTTTAGATTTATATTTCTTATATATCTTTTTTTTTTTATTTTGATAGAAAATGAAGTTATTTGGAATCATTGGTGGAAATATGTTGCCAGAAGTGCAACAACACACACCATTCGCAGAGATAAAATATATTTTCAAAACAAAAATTTAGATGAATCACAATTTTAGTAAAATCTGGGTATTGCAATTTAAGTGAGGCTTTGGAAGAGCACATATTTATGTTCCCTAGAGGAACACAATTATGTTATAAACGATGCGTTATTTTCTAGTAGATCACAAAGAAATCTACTAAGTTTTAAAGATATACGTCGTTAATGGTCATCATCTGAAAACCACAACGAAAAATGGTAATAATTTCTATTATATCATCGCTTATCTCAGGCAAGAAAGAAGCATATTAAAATGGAAAAGTTACCAACATTCTCTTTGTATTAATTATACATATATAATCAATAGATCTAATGTGTTTGATACCATAAGTATTGACCCAAAGATGTCTTATCTTTGTCATATCGATTTAGGTCATCCGCGGTGCAATAATGATAAGAAAAATTATTGAAAATTCATATGACACCATAAAAAAAACCAGAAGATTCTTTTATCAAATGAATTTTTGCATGTACAATTGTTCTCAAGGTAAAATGATACTAGGACCATCCCCAAAAGTCAAAATTGAACCACTCATTTCTTGAACGAATTAGATTTTTAAGGGGATAGATGCAGGCCTCTTATTCCATCATTAGGCGACCATTTTGATATTTTATGGGTATTAATAGATGCGCTCAAATATTGGTCAAATGGTTGTTTTTGGTTACCTAATAATCGATTAAGAGCACAATTTTCGGATATAGAAATGAAGAAAAATTTGTCTTGATAAGGCAGGAGAATTGACTCAATGTATTTAACATTTTATTGCATGTCAATTGAATTATTGTTGAAGCCACTCCGTGGCTCACAGCATACACAAAATGGTTTTGCAGGGAATCTTGATTAAATGGCCTTCACTAATTGCTAGAACCATACTTATGAGAAAAAAAAATGTCAAGTTTCTATTGGAAAATGTTATATTACACAGGTGCAACACCCATAATTTCGAACAGGCCAACCGCTTATATAAATACTCCCGTTATCTAGTTCTCGGTCGAGAACCCGTGATAATCCCATTTGAGAATTTTGGTTGTGCAGTATATGTTCCAATTGCTCCAACACAACGCACAAAAATGGGGTCCACCAAAGGAGACTAGTTTGTTGGATTTGAATCTCCATCAGATTTAAATACTTGAACATTGACTGGAGATATTTTTCCAGCACGTTTGCTGATTGTCAATTTAAGAAACAAATTTCCAGGGAGTAGAGGAGAGAGAAAAACAAAGATGAGAAAAACGTAGAAAGTTTATGGAATATATCATCATTATCCCATTTGATCCTCGCACAAATCAGTGCGAACATGGAGTTCAGAAAATTATCCATTTGCAAAGGGTTGCAAATCAGTTATCAATGCTTTTACTGACACAAAAAGAGTGTGGACTACATCACATATTTCACTTTAAATACTCATGCTCGAATTGAAGTTCCAAATGAATCACACCACATAGCAAATGAGTCTATACACACGCCAGAAGCGTGGTATCGATTCGTTCAAAGATAAAAATAAATAAAAATTCAAAAAAGAAAGGGAGCAATAGAGTTGACACTTTCTGTCATGTTAAACCCCTGAGAGGTCATCAACTCAAAAACAAGTAGTGACATATCTGAAAAAAAACTCCAAGCAGATAATCAGGTAACCCCTAAAATACTGGAAGTAAAACAAATATTGAGAATGAAGAGATTTCATATTTGTCACTACAGGAAAAAGATGGAATCGACATGAAATTGTTTATTGACACATATTTGCATATGCAATACATTGATCTGATCAAAGAAAGCAAGGATCTTGAACCGAAGTCTCCCATTCAGAATGTCGACAGAGAAATGATTTGGCCAAAATGAGCGACGCAATCCACGCATAATTAACTTCACTTGTAAAACGTGAGTTTTTGTGCCCAGTATGTC
Organism: Actinidia chinensis; assembly: GCA_009663005.1. Lineage (NCBI taxonomy): Eukaryota > Viridiplantae > Streptophyta > Magnoliopsida > Ericales > Actinidiaceae > Actinidia > Actinidia chinensis. The sequence continues at coordinate 2,036,301 of CM018902.1, forward strand.
CGAACTCAAAAAATCTCAAACTGTAAGATATAGGTTGGGGTGTTTTGTACAAAAACAGAAATGAAATAATAAAGTGGTAATGTACAAAGCACACTGGTAGTCACCATGAGGTTTCGCACAGCGACCTCGAGTGATTATGAAGAAACATATTCTCTTGTGGTGGATGCAATTATATGTAGATTTTTAATTTGCCCTGGTCATTTCTGAAGGACTTTCCAATATTCATCTTGTAGATGTTTAATACACTTACTTATACGGATCACTTATAGTGATAGTTATATGAAAGTCCTAAAGGAACTAAAATGTCCGAAGCATGCAACTGAAAATTCCGAGAAATGTATTCAATTAAATTAACAAAGATTTTTGTATGAATTAAGCAATTGGGACGAATTTGGTAACAATCATCTCAGCACGTAATCTTCTTACAGAAGATATATCAACAATCCC
>CM018902.1:2056747-2059247 GCA_009663005.1 Actinidia chinensis
CCAAAATTTCTTCTAAGCAAGAGAAAAATAATGGTTAAAACGAGAGAGAGAGAGAGAAAGCGCTTTATAATTTTGGTTTTTAGGATGCTGTTTTCCATCCGCATCAAAAACAATCCTTTTTAGTAAAGACCCAAGCTTCTTTTTCAAACAAACCCTAGAGCGAAAATGATATGTTTACCAAAAATTGTCACCAATATTTTCACGTCCTACGTGATTGCTTGTTAATTAAACAATGGTCGCGTTCATTCATATATGCCACACTAGCATAAACATTAGTCATATGCTTAGTTTCATAGAATGGGACGGAGTAAAACTTAGCTTGGAAGGGCCAAAATGAATGGTAAAACATAGCTTGGAAGGGCCAAAATGAATGGAATTTTTTTTTGAAGAGGTCGCTCAATGATAAAACCTGAATTTATTTAAGGGAAATGCTATCAATTGGGCTTCGGGAAATGCTATCAATCACCGGTAGAGCGCATGGCTTTCAATTCTCATATACGGCGACGCAACTTATTAATTTTATTATTTATTTACCAAAAAAAAGTGGTCATTTTTTTTTATTATTTCAATGCAATTGTCAATTTAATACGACGTAAAGTAATTATATTTCTTGATAATATTGGCCCTAACTTTTCACTACTATGACAGAACTGTCCTTAAATTACCTCATATATTTTCCCTTTTGTAACTCTCTCTCTTCTCCCTTCCTAGAATCTCCCACGCAAGTATAAACATTAGTCACATATGTAGCATCATAGAAAGGGGTGGAGCTAGGAATCCTAGCTTGGAGGGTCCAAGATGAATGAAAAATATTTTAAATGGCCCACTCAATAACGAAATGATTTTATTTTATTTAAAAGGGCAGCTATTAGAATTTTGGAGGAGCTTTGCATCCTAGTTGGTCGCCTCACTCCGCCCTTATTCATAGACAATGAAATAACAATAAACTATCTAGTACCTTAGAAGCGATGACGAACTTAAATAATAATAATAGTAATAATAACCTCTTCAAAACACGACGTGTTCAAAACTTAAAAGTTTAAGTTCATTACATTTTCCACATGTTTTGTTTATCAAATTGTGTTTGTTTATGATATCTTGCTGTAGATCATCATATCTAAGCAAGTCATGGCCTTTTGTAGTGGTGAGATCCAAGGACAAGTGAATTTGAGGCATGGGGAATGTTTCAAAGAGAACACATTTAATAATCATAAGTCATAAATGTGAACTACATCTCTTGCTTTTGAGTCAGAAGACCAAGGCCAAAAATGAGACCAACACAAACTCCTTGTTTAATGTTGGCAGGCATGTACAATCCTAACAATATTGGCGTTGTTATGCTTTTGTTTTTATTTCGTCGTTTCTCATTTTTCCTTTCTCATGTATTTTAAATAATAATAACAATAATATGAATATAAATAATATGAATACTTTTTGATAACTCAGTATCCGGCTCAAGGATCTATTAATTTGATGGATCGCCACTAGTGGGAAGCCCAATTAAATTTGAGACAAAGCCTCGTATAGACTGATTGAACGCAAGAATTGATAGCATCTAGGGAGTTTCAAACATGAGCCTTAAAAGAGAGCAGTTCTCTAAATTCCAAGCTTAGATCACCAAACCATTCCATGAAATTTTAATAATACGAGTATTTGATAATGTTACTGTTGCCATGAAATTTTAATAATACGAGTATTTGATAATGTTACTGTTGAAAAATATTAACAAGAGAAGCAAAAACTTGGAATAGAAATTGTAGCAGCAAAAAGCCAAGGTACATGTCATGTTCACTAAATAAATAATCAATGGTAACAATAACACTAAACACATGGAAAGGCAAACAATAAATGATGCCTCAAGAGAATGGCACGTGCAATGGGACAGAACATGCTGATTTTCATTTATTTGTGATACCCTTTAAGCAGTATCCAAGAATGGGTGTGGTTTGTTTTTTCTACCATGTACAAGGATCTTATTATTATTTTTTTATAATTCGGTAGCTGATTTGAAAGACTAACTAATTTAGGAAATTAATCATAACACTATTTACTAGTGGGAGGCTAATTAAAGTCGAAACAGAGCCTCGTATTAACTAACTTTATTTAGTTTACATTCTTATTTTGAAATTTCATTTCACGTTCTTCTCTTTTTCTTTCCTCTTCATTTCCTCTTTATTTAATTAAGTTATTTTATAATTTTTTTTTTTTTCCACAAGCTCCAAACATAGCCTAAATTTTTGGTTAAGAAAGCAAGAAAAAAATATATAGAAGCGAAACAAGGCCTAAACTATATAGCATTGTCTCCGTTACCTAGATTTACATAATTTTTCTGATAACCCAATATTTTTGTCCAGGCCAATTGAACACGCGAGAGACAAATCTGGAAGCCTTAAAGTTAACGGCTGGACAAATCTTTAATAGTCCTGAAAAACTTAAATTAACGATCACTTTAACACAAAGTCAAGAATTTTTATCGACTTGAGCCATCCTTGAAGGTTAA
>CM018902.1:2536747-2544247 GCA_009663005.1 Actinidia chinensis
CGGACTTGTGGCCCAATTCTCTGGTCAGCTGGAAAAGACCCTGGAGGCACACAGGGCGGGATTGCGGAGCGCGCCCCCGGCGTCCACCTTGGTGATGCCCGGTCTTTCGAGGGCTTTTTGGAATTTGTTAGCGGCTGCAGAGTCGGTTGTTGTTGGATGGGCCATGGGGTTGGGACTGACCCGAACCGGGAGCCAAGCAGGGGGAGATCATAATCGTTGGTTGTTGGTTGTGGGAGTGTGGTGGTCTGAGCCACTACTGGCGCTTTGAGTTATTGCTCTGTGAATCCATCAATTTCATTTGGGTCTGAGATGAAAATCGTATTCACATCTGAAAGAATTGCTCAATTGACAAACCAAAACCTAAAGAGAGAAAGGGGAGCTTGCAATTGGAGATTAAAAAAGTTGTTTACAAATCTTTTGACCCAACTGGAATGGGTGGGTTCTTCTTCCTCCCTATCTTTGTGGTTAACTGATGTCCTTAGAGGAGAGAGAGAGAGAGAGAGAGAGAGTTGAGAGAGAATCAATGTATAGGTGGGGTTTGGTGGGGCTCAAGTGGCAAGCAGTCCCCATTCGTGGGGTCAAAATCAAATGGCCATGAGCTTGTATTTTACATAGGGCATGTTTGGCTAGTGGATTAGAAAGGGGGATAATTTTTTCCCCGGATAATTTTTTTCTCCCGACGTTTGGCTGACGGATATAGAGGCGGATAACTTTTTCCCCCGGATAACTTTTCCCCCAGCAGGTGGATAGAGGCGGATAATTTTTAGGTAGCCTAGACCCTAACTAAAGTTATTCGGGGATAAGAAAAAAATTCGGTTTTAACACGAATCACATAATATAAATTTGTGGAAAATAATAAAAAAAGGTAATAAACAAAACATTCTAAACGAAAATACAACATAATTACACTATTGATAAAACTACAAAACTAAAGTTCTCCAAAAACGACTCAACAAAAATGTTGCTTAATCGACTTACTCCTCGTCCCTTAAAATGGTTTTGAAAATATTTCATAAGCTAAAGCTCGTATGAGAAATGCATGCTAAGATTACAAGTTTTATCATGGACTGGCCGATAGAATTTAAATATAAAAATATTTATGAAACAAATTTTCATATAAATCAGATCATAAAGTTGAGCATAAAGTATAATTGAGCATACTAGTACTTTTCATTTAATGTACATAAGAATATTCTTTTATGATGTTCATCCAACGACCTTGTTTCTTTTGAGAAGCTACCACACATGTTTGATGAGATAACAAGTCACGTATCATCCAATTGACCACCTTAGCTAGCCTACTAGTCCTGGTGCTTAACTTCTCCAAGCTTTCGGGACAACCAAAAAATGCTTCAGATCAGGGGCGGAACTAAGATTTTAGTTTAGGAGGGTCAAAGTATAAAAAAAAAAAATTAATATAATTCAGAGAGACTAAAGTGTAAAAAAAAAATCTTAAGAAAATTTATGTAATTTCTTAAAAGTCAAGGCTCTAGCCTCTGTTGGCCCTCTCATGTGGGGCTGCCAATGCTTCAGATAATCGTGCAACACTTGGCTTTGTACAACACTTTCTTCCACTCGTAAGCCCCAAGAGGTGGCTCACACCCAATATAAAATTATAAAATCATATTTTTCATAACATATTCATATGCATGGCAACATCATTAGAACATGCTTTTAAAAATACAATACTTATTTCGGAAACCGTTTTTCTGACCCAGTCTTTTGTTCTTTCGGAAACACGAAAACCGAAAACAAAATACAAAACGACATAGAATATCCTGTAAAGTGCGTTTTGGCAGAGTTTTCAGAAACCTATATATTTTCAATTTAAAAAGTTGCAGAACAGTTGAAACCAATTTGAAATTTCTTTGATTCCTTTTTTTCAAGAAGCTTCGTTTAAAAAGAAAACAAATTTGAAGTGTTTTGTGTCTGCATTGCAACGAAACGTTTTGGGGTTTTTATTTGAGTCCATGGAATTCATTGGGAGTATGTACTCAACTCAAAATAGGCTTAGTTTTGAGTAAGCACAGTGAAGCATACTTTCTGGGTGAAAGCTATCCGTTTTCGTGCAAAAGCCAATTTTGAGTTTCCAAGTTGGTTGGAGTTTTGGCAAGGAATGGTGCCTGCAGATTTGTTTTAGTACTTTAGTAAGGGATGATTCCATAATAAATAATAGTACAAGTTAGGATTGAAAATGGAAAACTAACAAGAGATTGGGGTGGGTTTTATATAGATTTGTGGGGTTATATAGATTGTGAAGTGGTTTTGGTGAATTTAAAAGACCTGAAGATTGCCGGGTGGATTCTATGGTCTGGTGTGTGTATCAGCTCAGTTGTGGTGTGTACTGTGTTTGATTAGCGGCCTTCCATTTGGAAAGCTAAGAGGTGATTACAAGTTAATACGATTTGGGCTTAAAACACCTTTAATTAAGACTAGGAATATTCCACATTTAACACAAATAAGAATGGTTAGCTTAGCTTAGCTTAGCTTAGCTTAACCAGAGTTTTCAAATTTTCACGGTTAGTAACCGTTGGGGAAAATAACCAAAAAAGGGACGGACTGAAGCTGAATCTTGATATCTATCTATCTATCTATCTATCTATCTATCTATAGAATAGAGATCACAAGACAATCGGAAAAGATTCATTTAAAATTTTATTTTTAAATTTTAATTAAAGAATGTAATGAAGGTAGTATAAACATAAAAGCATTATATATATATATGAACATATATAATAATATCCGTGTGTATGTGTGTATAATCCTTGCTATAGTGCAAATAGAATTGAAAGTTAAATTATACAAGTATATAATTAATAGATACTAGTGCAATTAAGTCTTTGTGTGTATGTATATGCAAGTGTTCTACGGGCGCCACAAAGAAAAACAAAATCAAAATTGTAAATCAAAACCCTATCAGAGGGATTTGCCACCTCCCAGGGAGGCTGTCGCTGAAATTTTAAATCTTATTTCTTTGGAATGGTTGGCAGCCCATGAGTTCGCCACAACCTAGGTGAAAGATGCGAAAATCGTGGACCTCAAGCTTGATAGTGGCGGCAGTGGCACACAAGTAGAGGGGATGGCAGCAGATGCTGCTCCTCTTCTTCTCCTCCTTGTTTAGGGTTTGGTTTAGTTAGGATTTGGGTTTTGAGATTGTTTTGAGGAAGATGAGGACATTGATATCATTTTACAAGACCAATTTTAAGAGGGAAATGCTAATTTTCCTGCGCACGATCCGCAATCTGAGGGTGGCTTTCACAGACATCAATTTGGATGGAAATGAAGTGGTAATAGTTCAGTCCAAAACCACATGAGGGCAATCTGCATATCTTTGAACCTCGACGAGGTAAAAGTGCCATAAGAGCCAAACCATATGAGGGCAAAATGGATTTTTGCCTTTCTCAAAATGGTAAGCATGTGATCTCAGAATCCTGAGAGCCAAATGCGAATTCTAGTTGAACAAAAGACAAGAAAGCCTCAGAGGCATGGCAGCTCAGTGGCTAGTCGTTCTTTCATTTCCTAGAATAAATAATTAAAAGCATAAACAAAGACTAATTGCATTAATCCTACTATCCCGAAGTATCGTAAAGGCAAGGAAAAACAAGTTATGGAAAACAAACCATTTTCCTTGGAGTAGGGCTCAGACAAAAGTTAACTGGAAAATATTGAAGTGTTGCTAAGATCATTTACTTAGACATGGGGTTAATGAGACTTCTCATCTCATGGCTCCTACCGACCAGGGGTCTTGCCTAAAATTGTAAAAGTACAAGGTCAGAAGGTTAAGATTGGAGAATAAATTCACTCAGCCAACCAAAAAAGAGTTAAGTCTGCTGAAAATCTTAATTTTTCATTCCACTATGTTGTGACTGTTACAGAACACCAAAATTTGAACAAATACCCAATAGCAATAAGGGTTCTAAAGTTATATCTATAATCAAACCGAGAAATTACCAAATCATTCCTAAAGGACCAACTCAGCAGGTTGACATAGATGCTCCCCGAACCAATAGGATTAGCAATAACAGGATAAATGGAGACGGCCTAACCCACCTTTTTTGGATTGATGGAAGAGAAGGTCTGCCCAAGCCATCTTCTTTTGTGAGTCCTTGTTGGTCGGGAGCATCACGTGCACATGCCAGATGTTGGTCCTGATAGTAATAATTTCCATAATCAAATGGCAGAACATAGAAGCATTAAATCAGAAAACAATGACAAGAGCTTGGAAGACGAAACCGGCCAAGATCCTCCATTATGGTAAATCCATCTGGTTTCTTTGGAGCACAACCAGTTTACAATTTGCCATTCATGGACTTTCATATGCAGGATAGCTATTTGCAAAGGCATTTCTCAACTAACGCCTCCCAGTGTGCCTCTATAAGATCCATAATAGCGCAGAGCTCAGGGAGTTGCCAAAGATGCTAATAATAGCATTACAATTACCCAAACGGACCCATCGAAAATCCATCCTCGCAGGGGCTGACATTCCCAATGGAAGTAGCACCACGCGTTGGGCATCAAATTCGAAACACACATTCGGAATTGAATCGGAATAACATTAAACTTATTTACTGCAAGTGTGAGAATACTCCTCTGTTTTATACACGGTAAATGTCATTAATTGTGGAAATCAAGCCAGAAGGACTTCGCATGTGATAAACTCAAGGCATGCAACCGTTTTACTATTCTCTCCACAAACTCTTTCCCTCTGCGTCATGTTTCAGCTTGCCAAAAAGGCCTGCAAAAAGAATGGATCCCATTAGGATATGACACTGAGCAGTTGGGGGGGACAAGACAAAGCTCTTAAAGATCTTAAAGATGAAAATGAAAGAAGAGTGATGATAGAGTTTCTCTTTTTTGAAATAAAACTGAACTAAGTTCCAGTGAGGGATTGAAGTAATGCAACTCAATGAAATGTTTCTTCTTAACAAATATTATTAGCCTCTCCTGACAAAAAGATTTTTAAAAGTAACAGTTAGTGATTTATATTTGCAATCATGATATCAGTGCTGGACCAGACTGGCAAGCTATATGGGTGAATATGAAATGCAGAATTCAACTGTTAAAACTTGAATTGAGGTTAAGGAGGCTAGAACCTCCCTATCTGAATAAAGTGGTCGTGCCATATTCCCCATGGTACTGTACTTTATTAAGAGTTTTTCAGATAATTATATGTCTTATGTAGAAGGCACCAAAAGTGGAGGTTCATACCCTAAGTAAACACATGAGGTATACAATTTCTTTTTTTTTGAAAGGCAACCTACTGCCCAGAAAAGATCAAGTCTAACAAATACACTATAAATCATATTGTTTCACTGTGAATAAACCTTAAATAGTACCAGAACATTTCAATTATAAATCTATAATACAAATCACAACTCAATTTGAATTCTAAATCTATCTCTCGCCTATATACAGTGAAATTCTTGAGTTAATTCAACAGCGATATTTCACCTGAAATTATTTTTCCGCCCAAAAAATCACTTCCTAATCAATGGCGAGATTAATTTACTTTAAACACACGGCAAAGATTACTTCTGTTCTGCGACCTAGAGCGCTCTCGATATATAGTATATCATGCCACTCTCCCTCTCTCAAACGCCAAACTCCTCTCACACACACACCACAAAACCCCTCCCACAACCCACCAAATCCATTTGTGATCAAGATATCTCTCTCACACACAAACAGCTTGAGGCCCTTTGTTGATCTCTGCATCTCCCATCGTCATGTATCTGAGAGCGTTAATAGGTCTCAAGAAACCCGAAAAAAGAAGACTATGTAAGCTCAATCTCCACTTCAAATCGATAGATTAGTTTTCTTGTTATGGCCGAGCGGTAGGGGCTATGTATGCCGAGCGGCAGCGGCCTTGCCGCACGGATTTTTTTATTTTTATTTTTTTAACACGATCATAATATATGGATTTTACCAGTGTAATGAAGGAAATGGAGATGATGAGGAAGATTGTCTACAGCATTGGCCATTTCAAATGGCAATCACTAATCTCTATGGTATGCTTATTGTTTGATGAAATGTCTGTTTGGTTAGTTTGCTATGTTTGATATGAATGGTCATAGTTTGTATGTGGTTGATATAGTTATTGTTTGCCTAACTTTTAACTACACTTTTTGCGGCCAATTTGGAAATTAGAAATCTATTCCCGAAACGAAAATTGATGTGGACAAAAGAAATGGAGTGGCTTCTTTGAGTTAGCGTCACATGCCGAGCTAAGTACCGTCTTGGCAGACAATCCCCGACGGAAGTGAAATTTTGAAAGCTACCTGCCTAGTAAACAGCATTCTTTAGCTGATTATGAAGGTCCAAGAGTCGTAAGTTGAGTCGTCCAATGGTATATTGCGTCCATGGATGCATAAATTTTGAAATGAGGAAAGCCAAGTCGTACCTGTTGTTTCCTACCTTTTCTAACAGTCCAATAAATAGGTATTCATTTATTACACTTTGAACCCATCTTTTATGGGTAATTGCGAATCAATGAGGCTAAGTGATTATTCTTGAAATGGGTATGCGGATTTAGTGGTGTTGTTCCTGATTTGAAATAGTATTCAATCGATTTAAACAATGGTTTCCTCTATGGTTTTGAATCTCTAAAATGGTGCTGATTTTGAAATGGGTATAAAGTTTTTACCTCTTGTTTTGTCACTAAACTATACATTAATTTGCTTGATGGTTAATCAATCACAAGAAGAAAGAAATTCGAGCCTTACAACTCCCTTTTGACAGTTATTAGAACGAATTTTTTGTTGATCATATCTTGGTTTTTTTTATACAATTTAGGAAATTGGGAATTTACCTTGTAGTGGGTAAGTTCACAGAAATGACGTGTTGAGGTGAGTACTAGGATAGTATTGGGTACGGAGATGAAGTACACGTGCAAATTGAACGGTAAAATTGAGTTTTTTTAAGTTTGATTTCAATATTGTTTTGAGCTAATTCGTGCCTTTATATGTTGTGGCGTCTTTTTTTTTTTTTTTTTGGGGGAGGGGGGGGGGACTGCCCGTGGGCAATTAACTAGTTAAATATATTTTACCTCCCAGTTAACTACAGCTTCAGTTTAAAACATTGAAGGAAAAGAATGTAAGTGTCTAAAATCACAGTCAACATTTTCCCCAATGATAGTGAAGTTATAACTGTAGTTTGGTATTATTTCTTCCCTTTTGTTCGGGTATTGGTTGACACCCCTTCACATCCTGTTTATATATATATTTAATAGTGCTTATCCAAACATAAAAAGCGTAAATTTAAATGGAAGATATAATCCAAAAAACAGAATCTAAATCAAAAGCCATTATGGAAGAAGACAAAATGGCAACATCCGCATTCGCTCTACCAAAAGAATGAAAGTAGATAACCACTGTTGTAGTTCGTGTACAACTGGTCTCAAAGAGCAAATGACACAAACATTTTAGGTCTATTATGAGAACTTGGGATCTTGGAAGAGCTATTGAAACAAATATTTTATTAATAGTTATACTAACTTTTTTT
>CM018902.1:2654247-2656747 GCA_009663005.1 Actinidia chinensis
GATTGTAAAATTCTGATGAGTACACTTAAAAGGTGATTTTTTTTACTTATTGCTCGTAGGCACGGATAATTATTAGTCTATATTATAAATTGTTGAGTCCAGCCCATCTGGATGAGTTCCAAGCCCACTTGGATAAGTCTCAGTCCAATAGCCAAGCCAAGCCCGATTGGAGTTCATAGGAGTGTCCATGTGACCGATAAACTCTTGCGTTATCTAGAACTCTTGGAGAGTCTTTATCTTTTTGTTTTCCTAATAGATTAGGATAATGATTAGGTATTCTGGTGGATATCCACGCAACCGTCCTTACCCTTTGTCTATAAAGGGGCTGGTAGGGTGCTTAGATTTTTTTTACGTGCGTTGTGTTGTTGGCTGAGGCATATTGCTGTGAGGTGAGATTGAGAGGCAAGACGAGAGAGACTTGTGAGAGATGGTGTGAGTTGAGCGATCAGTCCCCCGTTGTAATCCATTCGTTCTAATAGTGGATTGTGATTTCTCTCCGTGACTAGGCAATCGTTAGCCGAACGAGAAATCTTTATTGTCTTTGTGTGTGTGTGATCCCTAATTAGTTTTGAGTACAACAATTGGATCAGAGCCTAGGTGGGAAATGCGATTTGGGAGCTCAGGTCAGAAATGTGGGTGTCCGGGAAAGACTCAAATTATTTTTTGATTGCTCACTATGTTTTTCCTCTCGTCGATACGGATTTCCAGCACCAAACCCACGTCGAAAACGGAGTCCGGAAGCCCATCACGAGCCGTTTGAATATCGGCGAGGGAGATTAGTCTCAGCCAAGCACAAAGTAAGCGCCCAGTCAACAATTGACCGTTGACTTTTCGAGAGAAATTACACGTTTAGTCCTGGATGTTGGGTAATTACAGATTTGGGTCCCTAGAGTTTCTGTAATTATATTTTTAGTCCCTGAATTTTGGGTATTTTCAATTTGGTCCCAAGAGTTTCTTGTTTGTCAATTGGCCCCACAGAACCTTTTTTAATTTTGTCGATTTGGCAAGAAACCTTTGGATTTTGACAGTTTGGTCTCAGAAGTTTCAATTTTGGACAGTGAGCCCTTCCTAAGGTTTCTCGGCATTACGGATTCAGTCCGCGGGGTTAGTTTCAGAGATTGTGTTCTATTTAGAGGAAGTAAAGATACGGAGCATAATTTGGTTCGCTGATCGTACTGTTCAACGACGAATTATGCCACATGAGAAACTAGGATGGAGGACCATCCTATTTGTGCAAGAAATTTGCACAACTCATGGAGAATAACGGAGAAAAAAACTGTAGCGAAGACGGATGAGGAATGTAAGGAAGATGAACAGGAAGAGATTGGGCTAATCAAAACAACGCATTGGAAACGAGGTGTTCAATATGTAGCCACAGGAGACGAGTGCTATGAGTGGGGGATCAAGTGGAGGAGATGATCAAGCGAAGACATCTCGGAACAAAGCCTTATTGATGAGGAGGCTTGTGAATTTAAGTTTCAGGAGGAGAGACAATATAGGGCGGAAATCGAGTGAGTCCAGAATTTGGTCATCAGTTGACCAGTCTTGACCTACAGTGTGACGACGAGGGGCGGACTTATTGCTTCTGAGAATAACTTCCTTACCAGGAGAGGTTGGGAGACATTAGTGGTTTATCTCAGCAATTCCGCACCGCAATGGGAAGTTGACTACGAGTATGGTCATGGATGCCATGTTCAATGAAGAGGCTCGGAGCGAGAGAGATGGGTTCGACAGATCAAGAGTGAGTCCAGGGCCCTAGTCTCAGAGGGAAAGCAGGGAAAGAGGCCGAGGTCAAGGAAGGTCATCATAGGGGTAATAAAAAGGACGGGGAGGTCACAGGCGAGAGTTGGCAACGTTAGGGGCTTGTATTGCGACCAGGGAGGGGAATATCAGGAGGAATGGTCCAAGATAAAGCCACAGGAAATCAGTCTTCAGATAAAGCAGCGGACACAGTGATTGTGGAGAATGGATGAGTTTGATGTTTCCCTAGCAGCATCGGATGATGGATAAGTTCAGATTGGATTATTGGATTCAGGCAGTCTTACCACTGTGTAGAGATAGAGAGGTGTTCTCTACATACTGACCATGCGAGGGACGGATACGGATGGCGAAACAATACGTCTAGCCGAGTTGTTGGCGAGGATCAGTCCGTTCGCACTGGCAGACGAGAGGTCTGTGACGTTGACTGAGGTAAGGATGTTCCTAATCTACAAAAAAAAATGATTATATTGGTGATGCTCGATTTCCAAAGGGATGCAGTTTGATGCTAGTGGAGGAACTCTCAGAGTTTCCAAGTGGGAAACAAGAGGATGCTGTGGGGGAAAGAAAGACTGGAGGGCTTATACGATTGGAGGGGAGTATCCAGACAGGGGGAGCTACTGTCCGACATGCGGTCAGTGGTATTAGCAAGTGAGAAGAACAAGGGAAGCAACTGTGCCCAGAGGTAAGCAAAGCAAGCCGTAGGGGTATCTAGAGGATCCGGAATGGATACAGAGCGCAG
>CM018902.1:2686747-2689247 GCA_009663005.1 Actinidia chinensis
ATTCAATTTTGATCTATCAATTCAAAAAAATTTTATTTTTTTTTATTATGAAAATTATTTTTGATTTTTCTCATTTTTTAAATAAAAATAAGTTTTATTTTTTAAAATGTTATTTTTGTCTTTATTATGCCTAATATGGGCCATAAGTCAAATTTTAAAATTTATAGTTTGTTTTCAAAAAAATTTAATTTTTGTTATTTTTTATTTATTTTTTTATTTTTGTTATTAATAATTTTATTTTAATTTTCTCAATTTTTTCTTATTATGGCAGTTTGAAAAAGTCAATTTTATTTTACATAAAAAATATATTTTTTTATTATTGTTTATTTACAGCCATTGACCCATGAAAAGCCAAAAATTTTTATTTTACTTTTTCTTTATTTTTTTTAAATTTTTTTTTTTTAAACACAATTTACTATGGCCAAGTCAATTATTTATTTAATTAAATTTTATTTAATTATTTAATAATTATCATTTATTGTCACTTCCGGGTCGTTGTCAGGCCAATGATCGTGCCTGTACCCATGCTGTGCCCTTGACACATTCGCTGCCATGCCTGTGCCGTGAATGGCTAAGTCTGTGTCGTTGCCGTGCCGGTTGCGTGCCATGCCGTTGCCGGTGGAGGATAATTATCGTGTCGTGCCGTGGTGCTCTGCCATTTTCGTGCCTTACTGTGCCCGTATTCGTGCCGCCCAGTTTACCGTGCCCAAAGCGTACTCGTGCCGGGGTTTTTTTTCGTGCCGTTGCCGTGCCGGCAAGGCAGCCGCTTGGACACCTCTACTATTGGTTTTAGCAGTAGTAGTAGTAATAGAAAGAAAGGCAGATGACAAAGATTTCGCGCCAAACGAATGAGTTGTTGAAGAATATGAGCTCATTTCCAATTATTGCAGCTTAAAAGACCTCATGTTGTCGTCTCATGTGGCTTTTGTGTCCAGATTTTAAATGACAACTAATGAAAGGGGTACATTGAAACTGGTGTATAAATTTGTGGGGTTACATTGTTGCAATTGAAAGAAGAAGGACTTGAGTAAAATCATATACAAAGTTGAACGGATAAATGTATAATTTACCCTAAAATAAGAAAATGGCGTATTATGACGTGGACGTCCAAATCTCTTTACTTACCGATCGAACCAAAAACATTGCGTGCGAATAAGAAACTTGGAGTGATATAATCCACCGATAAAACGTGAGAATTCATTTTAAAAAGGTAAATTTTATTGTTGATCCTTTGTTTATATGGGTCTTGCTAACTACTACCCTCAGGGAGCACAAAATGGCAAAAAAAAAAATCGATTTTCGATGTACATTTCATACTTTTCAATACATTTTCATAATTTTTTATACATTTTTTAAAATTTTTCTATACACTACTGCCTATCCTAAGAGCGGTTTATAACATTTTCCTATTATATATGTAATTTCGTTCAAAAACACACTAATTTGTGAATTAATCGCACCGTTTATTTATGAGAAATGGGTAAAATCTATATAAACTGATCTAACTCAAGAATTGATACCACCTAAAAATTTCGAAACTTAAAGATTAAAAAAAAAAACATACCTCAACACAATTGAAAACTTTTCATTATGGGTCACTTGTTAATGTGATAATAACACACGGTATCACCAAAACACAATTGGAAACTTTTCATTATGGGTCACTTATTAATGTGACAATAACACACGGTACCACCAAAACTATTGAGATCGCAATTGGAATTGACCTCTATTTACAAAAAAGTGATGGATGAGAATTTTTAAAAGGACTGCGGTTTAGAAATTTTGGTGAATGAAAGCATAAAAGAGGTGGTTTTAACAACTCCTAAAGGAAGTTATTATTGCCATCTTCTTTGAAAGCCTAATGGCTGCTTTATCGGGCCAGACAAGCCTTTAATGATGTATGGTGGAATCACAAGCACCCTCATGATGAGGGTAATGCCACTAGAATTATAATGATTAAAATAGAGCATGTTATTTGGCTATAAATGCTGAGGTTTAGCACTGAAGAAAAACACCCCAATACAAACACAACAGAAACAACACACATATATTGGAGTTCTTTGAGAGAGAGAGAAGAGAGGGAGAGGCGAGAGAGACAGGATACAGTTTAGTTCGCAAGGCGGCTTTGGAGGTGTTCCCAAGTTGTGGTTCTAGACGTTTTATCTGGGAGGAGACGTAGACAGGCACCATACAACACACTCGGTAGGCGGCGAATCTTTCTTAAAGGAGACGCGATGCAGGACTCGGTTTATTTACTCTGTTGTGTATCTCCTTATATTTCAGTTCTTGTAATTTCAATTTATGCAATTTATTTTGATTATGGAAATTTATTCTTGAAAATTCTGTATTGGCCGAATAAATTTTTTCCAACACTTGCTTCTTAATGTCCAAGTAAAATGGGATTGTACTGTAGTTCAAATATTTTTAGCCCATTTTGTTGATCTCAATCGTTCATATTGTTGACTCTGTCGTAAAAATCTGTTAAAAATCACATTGA
>CM018902.1:2844247-2846747 GCA_009663005.1 Actinidia chinensis
TATATATTTTTTTAATATTTAAATATTTTATATTTTGTGTATCTCTCTCTATTTTTTTTTATCCCTGACCTTTATTCACCATTCTAAAAAATATCCAAACAAAAATTAAAAGTTATCCTCTTTTAAATTTATTCTTTTTTTAAAGTTAATTCCCCCTAGCCGTTAAACAAACGATCCCTTAAATTTTAGGTTAGGACAAAGGGCATTCAACAAGTGTGGAATGCACCACTCTTTCCAGATCCATTTGAATCATTTGTTGAACATTTGTCTTTTCTTTTCTCCATCCACTTATGGAAAATCAATCACCTATCCATCGACTTCCTCCTCTATATACCACCGACATAGGAAAGAGAGAGAGAGAATCTATTTGAGTTGGTGGTGGTGGTGATGATTCCTGATGGAGCTGATGATTAGCGAACGTGACGGTTCATGCAACAGACATACTTGTGAGGCAGAGAGAGAGAGATGGAGGAATTTTTGCAGATCGATATATCAAAATCACTCACTCAAATCAATCAAATGCATACAGCAAAACTGTTCTCACTCCGTCGCACGTAATTTATCTGCTAACACTCAACCCACTATTGACCTGTCAAAACTATTCTCTCACTCCACCATTGCGGAGCGAAAATTTAAGTTTAGTAAAATCAAAATTATAGTAATAAAATTAATTATCTACCTTGGCTTACAAGAAAAAGAAAACGACTCTTAGGCTGCGTTTGACTTAAATTTCTTACCTGTATTTTAGCTTAAAAAATTATTTTTTTACCTGTTTGGCGTGTTTATTTTGGTTGTGCAGATAATTTTTTAGCTTGATTTTTTAGGATTCGTTTGACTTAGATTTTTTTAGTAAACTAAGCCGACATTAGCGATTTTTTAACTAATTCATGGTTGAAAAATTAGATGATTTTTTAGCCACCCTAAATACGAAAAGTTGATTTATTAATTCCATTTTTTATATATTAAACGAAAGTGAAAAAAATGAGATTTTTTAGATGCCAAATGGTTGTTATCTTCGCACTACAACTGAGTAACGTATTTTCACTTGTTACTGGCCAAAACAATTAGGTAATGTCCACTGACCGCTCCCCTGAGGTTTAGGATAAAAACAGGAACCTGTCCCCTGAGTTTAAAAAATTTACACTGTATCCTCCCCTGTCAGACTTGTCTGCCATTAATTCCAGTCGAAATCTACCATTTTGCCTCTCACTCACTCTCCCAGCCCCCCCCCACCCCCTATTTTTTTTAATTTTTTTAAAAGTTTTTTATCATTTTTTTTAATCTAACATTATTCTCTTTTTTATTATTTTTTTTTCTTTGGGATAAATATTTTTTTATTATTGTTTTTTAATGTTGGTTTTTTTTTTCATTAAGTATTTTATTTTTAATTTTTTTACTTTTTTTTAACAATAGTTATTACATAAGTAAAAAAAAATTAAATAAAAAATAATTTGTTTATTATTTTTTTCTATCATTTTTTTTTCTTTGTTTACATTTTTTTATTTTTATAATATATACTTGTTATTTTGATTCATAGTTTGATCCTTTTATTCTAATTTTAATAATAATGACCCAAATTGATTAAAAAATCTTAAAAATATAATAATCATTAACAAAACAAATAAAAAATAAAAGAAAGAATAGCAAAAAAAAATCTAAACTATTTACAAAAACGCACACACCAAATTGGTTGTCGGTTCACAACGTCGAATTTAGGTGTATTTTTACAGTTCGACAACCAATTTAATATTTTTTCTTTTCTTTTTTATTTAGTTTTATTTATTTCTTTTAATTTTATAGTCCTTTTTTAATTTTTTTAATCATAAAACTTAATTAACAAAAACTATTTTAAATTATTTATTATTTTTATTAGTAATACTATTTTTTATAAAAAGAAACAAACAAATAAAATAAAGAATTCCTGACAAAAAAAAGGAAACAATATATAAAAAAATTATTTTACCCAAAAGAAAAATAAAATTACTAAAAGAGAATACAAATAAATTAGATTTTAAAAAATGATTAAAAACTTTAAAAAACTTAAAAAAAAAATAGGGGGTGGGGTGTTGCTAGTGAGGGGCAAAAATAATAATTTTAACGTGCAATAATGCAACAAAAGGTCTGATAGGGAGTCATATCATTTTCTATACCTCAGGGGAGGTCGAGTTTTATCCTAACCTCAGGGGGGTCAGTGATATTTACCCAAACAATTAAAGGTCACTGATTAACTAATCGCAGTCCAGCTTATGGGTGAGCAAGTACTTGTGGTTGAAAGGAATTCGTTTAAGAATTAAAATTTATTGTAAAGTTAGATTTTATCGGTGATTTAAATTATTTATATTGCACGTTATGTTAGGAAGATTATTACAACAACATGATCCAATTACATTCGTGAACGAATAACAATAATTCAATCAAACAACATGATCGAATTACATAGGTGAACGAATAACAATAATTCAATCACCCATTTTTACAAGAACAATTTGAATCAACAATG
>CM018902.1:2879247-2881747 GCA_009663005.1 Actinidia chinensis
CTGGGCCAGCATATGACACTATTTTTGTGAATCGAGCCATTGACTTATTGTATCCTATATTGAAATGGTATCTCCTGTCTGTGTATATTTACTCTGTTGTTTTGTAAACTATTAAATTACGTGTCTTGTCTGTTGCATTGGTATTAATTTGAGGAGTGAAGTTCGTTCCGTCACTTTCACAAATTTTTGATTTTCAATTGTTGCAGGGGTCTGTTGTACGATCTTAATAATTGGACTTACAATGAAGTGTACGGACGGCGGGGGGGGGGGGGGGGGGGGGGGCGGGGGCTTTTAATGAGTCACCAGTTCTGAGGCCACAGATAGGGGTAGGTCACTCGTATTTATTAGGTGACCCGTATTTATGGAGGATACACGGAGAAACGTACCACCAGTTCAGGTTATGGTCTCCAAATAATTTTTGATTTTTGATTTTTTAGTTTGATTTCGGAATTTTTTAGTCTCCAATGATTTTTTTGCAGAGTGTAGTTAAAACTTAAAGCCATGTTTGATAAGTTGGTAGGGGTGTGAGATGACTAGTAATCCGGTGAGCCCTTTAGTCCGGTGTTTGAGTTTACGAAATGAATGGCCGGACGTAATTAGTCCGGTGGGCTATTAACTCCCCCAAAGGGGGGTATTAGCAATCTTAATGGGGGATTAACAAATCCCCCTCCTTTTTACTGCGGTAGCTAAATTGACATTTTCCCCTTGATTATTGTATATTTGTGTAAATAAAGGGAAGTAGGAAATTTTATGAAAAATTTTTCTGAAGTTTTGGACACTATTGACCACATTACCCTTAATATTTACTACTTAAGGTCTAATCCCGTGACCAAACCAAACACCCCGGTCGAACTATTGCCCTCATTACTAATCCCTACTCATTATCAATCACAATCATAATTCCACCTACATTAATAATCCTACCACCTCATCTATCAAGCAATTATCAGAAACGATGCCAAAACGTTCTCTTTTCTGATTCCTCGTGGCATACGGGAAATCATAAAAGAAAAAAATATATCAAAGTTAAAAATAATTAGTTAAAAGCATGATGAATAAATCGATTTATTTATATTTTTAATAAACTTCGGCCATTTTGTTTATTTTATTTTTCTAGTCACAGCAAATCGAAACCTAAAACATAGGTTAAGAAATTCACGAAAAACAAAATAAGATCGAAAATATCGAGTGAATTAACATAAGTTGTGGGCCATAGAAGTATCCGTGACTTAATTATGAAGTAATCTATTTTGTTTTGAATAATTTAAACAAATCAACTCGACAAATAAAGAAATCAAATTTAAACATTGTGTTGAAGTCCGTCAAACCAAATGAGAGAACTCCACTATGTAAGTTGGAAAAGAGAAGTTATCTGCTATTCCGAGAGCACCACATGACAGTGTGGGCACCCATGATAAATTGATAATTAATAGGGGGTCCATTGGACCATTATTATTCCATCAAAATAACATTAAACTAGAACACAAAAATATTAGGTGCAACAGGGATACAATTACAATGGGTGTTACGGTCAGGGGTGGATCCACGGTGGGGCTACAGCCTCTTCACTTTTAAAAAATTACAAATTTTAGTTTAGATTTTTAAATTTTTTATACTTTAGCCCCTAAAATATATTACAAAAATTATTTTTTACACTTTAACTCTCTATCACGGCGTCATTGACCAAAAAAAGCCAAAGATAAGACGTGATTAAAATTTTTATTTCTCACGTACATGTTATTGCCGCTTATCCAATATGTACTTGGATTTAATTTGGACAAACAGTGCAATCCGATCTATTTTTATTAGCATAAAGAAAGTGCTTTTTTAGTAAATAAGTTTTATCTTAATTTAGTTGAAAATACCTAATTTCATGTAATACATAAAAGTTAATTATAAAATAAATGGAGAAGTACCCTTTCAAGTTTTATACTATTTATAGATAATTAGGTATGTAAAGTAACTTATAATGGAACTAATTCTAATTTGATTATGAATTATTACAGTAACGTTACGCTCGTGATGCACACCATTTTTAGAGTCTATATCTTAAATTCTGGTTTGATGCATTGTCTAACATAGGTGAATGGGTCCATCCTCATGCAACACATATTTCAAATAGGTGAATGGGTCCATCCTCATGCATTTTTTACCTGTTAAATCAGTCGTTTTGTAAATCAAATAGAATAAAATATAATTTAACAATAAATTCTTATAAAATTAATTTTTGGTTCATAACAAAATATCTAATAATAATGGCCACAAAATTTATAATTGAACCAATACAGTTCATAACCTAACTAATACAATTTATAGAAATAAATTTAATCAGTTGTTCAAAAGTTCCACTATTAGCTATTAATTTATTTGTTCAGATTAAAAATTTGTCATCTAATATCTATTAAATCAGATTCTAAAGATATGCTTAATAATAGAAACACTTAGGGGCCGAGGGAGTAAGGGGTAAGTGGGGTCAATTGAAAAAAAATACACTATAAGT
>CM018902.1:2966747-2971747 GCA_009663005.1 Actinidia chinensis
ATTTATTATATTATGTACACCCCTTTTGAGTATTTTTATTATAGAAAATATAATAAAAATCGATAACATATTATTCATATGCTTCAATTACATGCTTTTATGTCCAAAATGTCTTTATTTGTTTACGAAAAATAAGACAACGCTCTATATAAAAACATATTAATATAGGTTAGGTTTTTTATCCACAATTGTTGTATAAGCATGTATATAAAGTATTGACTTATTTATCCCCAAATAATAATGATATTTTGAATATAAGAGTATTTAATTAAAAAGCATGTGGAAACAACAATCTGATAAATTTGTTGGGATCAGCCCATTGAGCCCAAATTGGAAGCAAGCCCAATTGGAAGAACAAGCCCATGAGATAAGCCCAAGTCCTATGGACAATTTATAATCTTCTCCTTCCTTCTAGAGGAAGAGAAGAGGTAGAAGAGAGAAGAGGAGAAAAAGAAGAGAGAGATGCTTCTGACAGCTCTGTCAGGATTTAAAGTGTGCGGTACGAGAAAGTCGAAATCGCAGATGGAGGATCTCCATGGTCAAGAATGGAGGCACGAATGAGCTCAGCCATTGTGAGCTCATCTTCTCTGCTCTGAGGCCTATAATTGAAAGGTTGCCAGCGAGGAGAGGAAGACGGGGTGGTGCAGAGAAATGTATCCTGGGGGATTACTGAGAGCACACAGCTGTTGCTGTGTGGGCAGAGGGGCTGGGTTGTGGGTTGTGTGTTGGGTAGGATTTGCTATGGTGCTTTGAGAGCACAGAGGCAGAGAGGTTCGTGAGGTTGTGAGAGTATGTAGGAGAGACATAAAGATATAGAGAGTGAGAGAAGAGTGCTGAGAGGTGATGGAGATGAGTTCCTCACCTATGGACTCATTGTAATTCATTCCTGAGTTAATGAAAATTGCCGGTTCCTCTACGTGGACGTAGGCCATTATTGGCCGCGAACCCGTAAATCGTCTTGGGTGTGTGGTTTGTTGATATTGGACAGAGAGTGGACTGGTAACTGTTTTGGGCATAAACACTTGGTATCAGAGCCAATGTTCGAGTTGCCGAGAGTCAACGGAGTGCCACGGAGTCAAAATTCGAATTTGTGTAATTCAAAGTGTCAAAACCGCTGTTTGAGAATACCACCGTGTTCGTCTTTCGATACGAGTCAGCACCAAACGAGTCAAAAATCGGACGCCGGCCGAGCCTCACGACCGTTGATTGATCGGAGTTGATCGGAAGCCGTGACCGGTTGACGAGCCAAGCGGCGTTTGACCGAAAGAAGCCGTTGGACACGAGCGAGCGGCCGATTGTTGACCAAGCCGGTTGACCAGGCGGTTGACCTGTTGACCAAAATATAAATTGCGCCTTTCAGTCCGGGATTTATTTAATTAAAGATGATCCCGGAAGTTTGGAAATTTGCAATTTAGTCCTAAGTTCTTGATTTTAAGTGTCAATTTGGGTCCCGAAGTGTCTGATTTGACAGAAAAAGCCCTTTCTGAGTGTTTCGGCCATTCCGGTTCATCCGCGAGGTTTGGTCTTCGGATATTTGCTTCTATATGGGAGAAGTAAGATGGCGGAGTAGTTTGTGATGCTCGAGCACGCTTTCAGCTACAGATTACGCCCTATGGAAACCAAGGATAGGCCGGAGTAATGAACAGGAAGACGATTGGAGATCAGACAATGCATTGGCACTATGTGTTCCATCATGTAGCACGATGAGAATGAGTGTTGCGATCAACAATGCATTGAACACATGGTGTTCCCAACATGGAGCCCGATGAGAATGAGTGTTCGGGTGTGGACCAAGTTGAGGAGATGTACCGGGAGAATACATCTCGAACAAGCCTTAATGATGATACTTGTGTGAAACTTCAAGAGGGACTACAGTGCGGAACAAACGGCGAGTTTTCCAGAAGCCACAGGAAAGGTCAAAAGAAGAGGCCAGAGAAGAGGTCCAAGAAGGAGGTCACAGAGGTCAGGAGAAGAGGTCAAAGAAGAGAACCGGCAGTGACGGCGGAGGGCACTTCCAGAGGTCGCACTTTAAGTGCTTTTGATTTCGACCAGGATGACAAGAAGAATTGTCCAAGAACAAACACAAGATCATTCCCCCCTTCAAGGCAGCAACAACATCATGTTGCTTGGATGAGAGTGACTACAGTGGGCGGAATAAACAGTGAGTTCCGAGAGCCCAGGAAGAGGTCAAAAGAAGAGGCCAGAAGAAGAGTCTCAAGAATGTCACAGAGGTCCCCAGGAGAAGAGGTCAAAGAAGAGATACCGACGCCAGATTCGTCGGAGGGGCAAACTCCAGAGGTCGCACTTTAAGTGCTTTATTGCGACCATTATGTACAAGAATAAGTTGTCCAATGAATCAAAACACAAGATCAGTCTTTAGAGGCAGCAACACAACAATGATGGCTGTGTATGGCGTGATGTTCTCCTAGCAGTATCGGCAGATGAAGAGTCAGTTGGATTTCTGATTAGGCATTGCTTACCATTTGGCAGAGACTAGAGTGTTCTATACACATATAGCATTGCTAGGGACTTGTAACGTATGGCTTAATGCGCGATTGTTGCAAAGGACATTCCGGTTTCCGCTGGCAGACTGGG
The DNA here is from genome assembly GCA_009663005.1 of Actinidia chinensis. NCBI lineage: Eukaryota > Viridiplantae > Streptophyta > Magnoliopsida > Ericales > Actinidiaceae > Actinidia > Actinidia chinensis. The sequence goes on from CM018902.1 coordinate 2,969,343, forward strand.
ATCATGCAGTTGACGTGCGGGGTAATGCATATTTCAATTGAATGGCACGAGTCAAAGCGATGAAGCTTTGAAGCTAGTTGATGAACACTCAGAGTTTTCAAGGAAAAACAGGAGAAGTCTGCAGAGAATGAACTGGAAGGCTATACCGACTGAGAGAGAATGTCCAGACAGAGAGGCACTGTCCGACATAGTCCAGTGGGTATTAGCACTATTAATGGACGAAGGAAGCAATCGTTGCCACAGAGGCACGCAAAGCAAGCACAGGAAGTATCCTGATGGATGTACTTGAAGAATCCAACAGTGGAACAGGAGTTGCAAAGAGATACTTTGCGGAACATGCGGAAAGTTTGGCCAAACACGAGAAGGATGCTTGCAAACAGTTGCAGGATGTCCATGAGATGCTCCGAGGATTTTTTTTGGATATTTATGAGACAGTTAGTCTGAGCACAACGACAGGCGCGATTTTGTCTCCGAAACGAGTCTCTTTCGGTCAAGATCAGTGGCGATGATATCTCAGTTGTGCACAACAAGGCCGGGAGGAGAGGCTGGCAGTCACGACGACTTGCAAAGAGCGAGTAACTTTGCAGCGCACCCCGCATGAGAGGGAGAAGGGCACCTAAGTGAAGAAGGTTTGCAGACACTTCGATTGGAAGTGCATCACTTCAGGGGGAAGTGAAGTGTCCGGAATGATGAGGCAACGTACTCGGATTACTGTCTGAGATGTTTAAGGGGGGCAGCTGATTCAGAAGTTGTCGGGAAGGATAATTGAAGACATCAGATTACCCTCCAATGGGCTGGAGGGGGAGATTGTTGCGAAATCCAGCCATGACGCCCAAATGGAGCCCAAGCCAAAATGGAGCCAAAGCAAGCCCAATTGGAAGCCAAGCCCATGGGAGGGAAAGCCCAAGCCATGGACTCATTTATAATCCTCTCATTACTTCTAGACGGAAGAGAAGAGGAGAAAGGAGAAGAGGAGAAAAGAAAAGAGAGAGATGCTCTGACAGCTCGGTAAGAGAAAGCTGCTGGGCTAGCGAAGAAGTCGGCAGATGGAGGCTCTCCATGGTCAAGACTGGAGCACGAATGAGCTCAGCCATGAGCTCATCTCTCTGCTCTGAGGCCTATAAATGCGAAGGTGCCAGAGAGAGGAAGAGGGGGGTGCAGAGAAGAAATGTAAGCCTTGGGGGGATTACTGAGAGCCACAGCTTATTGTGATGTGCAGAGGGGCTGGGTTTGTGTTTGGGTAGGATTTGCTATGGTGCTTTTGAGAGCACAGAGAGCAGGAGAAGGTTGCAGTGTGAGAGTTTGTAGAGGAGCAAGACTGAGAGATAAAGCGATGAGAGAGAGTGCTGGAGAGGTGAGTGGAGATGAGTTCCTCCCTATTGTACTCATTGTAATTTATCCTGAGATTAATGAATGATGTTTTCTCTAAGTGACTTAGGGCATGTTGCCGAACCACGTAAATCTTGTCTTGTGGTGTGTGGTTTGATGTTGGCAGAGTGACTGGTAACTGTTTTGAGTGCAAAAGAATTTACATCACTATTTTAAATAGATATGTAACGAAAGGGGTAGATGTAATATAATTAAATAATTAAGAGGACCAATACGATTCTATTTTTAAATAAGAGGGTAAAAATGACAAAAAAAGATAGTTTAAGGTGTTTAAGAATTTTTTTTTTTGAGAGGTGTGTGAAGATGTCACAATAAAACATTACAATATGGATACGTAATCAATATTGTAAAAATAATTTTTAATATTTTTTATTCAGCTCAATTAATTAATAATGTTAAAAAAATATAAGTTCAACGAGCTCAATAAAAATAAGTTTGAAATTAATTCGCTCGATGAACAAATCAAACTCGAATTTATTTAAAATTTTCAAATTAAGTTTCAACTTTAACTCGTCTAATGCCATAGGCTGAATTCCATAGAGAGAATCAGGATGGGCCCCACGCCAAATTTATAATAAAATTGAATTTCCGAGAAGCTTATTCCTAATTCAATAATCCCAGTCTTATTAGGAAAAGAAATGAGTACTAGATGACTCGTCCGTCATGTTGAATGTGGGGGTATGACGTGGAGCGAAGGTATTGGTGGGTTAGGGTCAACGCTCCTATCTATCTATCGTTGAATGTTGTGGCGGCAATGGCACATATCCTGGACCTCAAGATCTGACTTCGAAGAGAGAGAACGTGTTCCACCTTGTCTCTGTCTTTTTCTTTGTTGGTTGGCTATTCGATCCTTACATAACTCATAGACACCAACAAAAAAATTCTAAACCCCACAGAGATAAAGAAGAAGAAGAAGAAGAAGAAGAAGAAGAAAACAAAGCAAGAATCCGAAGCTATGGGCTGTTGTGACGACTGCGAATGCAGGCCATTGGGGCTTTCTCCTCGGCCTCCCCTCG
>CM018902.1:2984247-2986747 GCA_009663005.1 Actinidia chinensis
AATTCAACATAGTACAAATAATAGAATACCCTATAAAAGAAAGTTACAAAATATATAATTTATAAAATTTAAATTATTTCTTTCTTTCCACTTATTTAATATTTTTAAATATTACGTATTGGGGTATTTTTAATTTAAAGTACAAAGACATAAAATTTGTCCCAAAAGTGCATATTAAGATAATAATGTGCATTATTTGTGTTGCCTTTTATTTTTTATTTTTTCTTCCTATACTTTCTACCTGTTTTATCGGTATTTTTTATTTTTTACATATGTATTATTTTTTGATAATATGTATCTCGATATATCTAATTATAATTGTAACAAAGATTTAAAGATAATGAGTTGCTACATTTTTTTAACTCACTCAATTTTTTTTATTTTTATTAAAGAATAAAGTTTAAAAATACTAGCTATAAAAATACCAAATCAGAAACCAAAATAATATCCAAAAATTGTAAAAATTAAAAACCACTATGGCCACTAAATATTTGTGATACACGCATTTTTAAAAATATTGGTGATTTTTTTAATTTCAAAATACCGCTACGGTTCACTAAATATCGGACCGGTTCAATTTGTTTTCCAATGCAATAACGGTCCGGTTTGAACGGGATGTTCAATCGCGTTTATATGCATTTCGGTATTTTAATTAAACCGTCCCAGTTCACTGTCCGGGTCCGGTTCAACCGGTTGACCCGGGCCAAGTCGGTTCGAATCTTTATAACTATGACTGAGATAGCTCCTCCATTCAAATCCTTGGAAAATTGATAGAGAATTTGGACTAGGAAACACGATTTGGTAAGAGGTTATAGTCACGACCCAACAAAGTAGACTTAGATCCTCTCCATTAATTTGACCACATTAGACGGATTGATCGCATTTCATTTCTATAACAAAAAAAATAATCTTTGTAGACTTCTCTTCTTTTAATTAGTTCTGCTCAGCTACCATAATAAACAAAAGATCACTTGCTTATGCCTAGACTTCTTAATCACATTTTTTTAGTAGATGAAGTGTTAAGAGGAATCGAATAATGATGAGAAGTTTTTGCAGAGAGCTGACATTAAAGAAAGAGGGTGTTGTTAAGCCTTCCCACCCAACTGTGCAAACAATCATTGCGAAAAAAAAAAAATGTTGTTCTACATCAAAATTTAAGAAAAACTAAAAACAGTAATGAAAGGAAATGGAGAGTGAGGTTTTACCTCAAACTGTATGGGCAAAGTTATGGCTAACCCCTTTTTGGATATTGAACAGGGTTTGAGACTTGGACCATACCTATAATATGGGAGTCTGGTTTTGTTCTAATAATTTAACTTGGTTCACTTGTTAACCATCACTAGAGGCATTTCTTAGATTCATATTTAAGTCCTGGTTATGCGCAGGGTCCTCACCTAGTGTGTCGTAGTCAATAATCTTGGAACTAGTACTTTATGCTAGATATGATCTGTTATGTTCTGATCTTACTATTTATCAAGTTTTTTTCTTCTTTTTAAAAATTTTTTTTTCGTTAATTTGTGGGTTGTGCCGAGACGAATTGTATAAGGGTACTTAGTAATTTTTATAAGACTCGTAGCCTTGTCACCTTATATATTATAGCATGGGTGGTTTTGATTATTTTGTATTCTTGTCCACATAATAAAACAATTGCAATATCCGTGAATGTGTGAACCACGTCGTAAAATTTGTGTACTAGCGGCTGAATGTTCTGAATTTATTTTTTGCAAGTCATTTCCCTAACCCTGTAAACGTCCCGCATATTTGTATCGTAATCCAAACAATTTATATCAGACCCAACTCAAAAGAGCTGCAAAAGCAGTTGGGGTGGGGTGCCTATTTAAGGCTTTCCTTCTCAAAACCAAACACTGCAAACTCAACCCCAAATCCAAACAATCTACAATTGCAGCCTCTTTTTTTCTCACCCAAATCTATTTCCACCATGAGAGTTCTTTTCCTCATTGCTTTTTGTTTCATTAGGACAGTCTCAATGAGTCCTCTAAGATATGACTCTATTTACAGCTTTGGTGACTCTCTATCTGATACCGGAAACTTGTTCCTCTGTGCCCTCGGATTTCCATCATTGGCAAACTCCCTATGGAGAGACTTTCTCAAACACCAACCGGGCAGGTGCCTATGGCCGCCTCATGATTGACTAACTCGGGTACACCCCCTTACTCTCACACTTTCCTATTACCACTTCTTTTCTTCTGCAACCAATTCTTATATAATAGGCGGTCTTATTAAAACGACCTGCACTAAGGTATCGGTTGTAAGGCTTATTGTGGTACATGTTTTAGAGCATGCAGCTTCACAAAAAACTTACAATCATTTAAAGCTTCTTTGAACAAGTGTTTGTGGGCACTGTAACGCAAATCGGTCTATGCTATGCATTATAGTTTGTAATCTTCTTGTGTTGTATCATGGCGAATTGCAGCTGATGCATATGGGTACCATTGGGCACGCCCCTTATCTAGGCATATAGCCAAAGGCGGAAAGACCC
>CM018902.1:3196747-3201747 GCA_009663005.1 Actinidia chinensis
CTTTTACTCAAAAGGAGCTCAACATGCGACAACGACTTTGGTTGGAACTTATGAGGACTAGACCTTGAAGATTCTTTACCACCCTGGTAAGCAAATGTTGTTGCGGATGCACTTAGTCTGAAGTCTTTCTTCCGAAATTTGGCATACATGATCACACCCAACCAACACTAATTAGAAATTTGAGCGAAACTTGATGTAGAGATCGTTTCTCACAAGGGAGGATGCTATGTTATTCGCCTTAAACGGTGAGCCTACTAGCCATTGAGACGATCAAGGCAGCGCAATGGATGATAATCGTGTGAGGAAACTCCGTGACGAATGAGCAAGGAAAAGCAAGGATTTTTGTTTTGTGACGGCGTTTTTTGTGATTTGACTGACAGATTGTGTGTACCACGTTCGGCAGAAATCAAGTAATAAATTTTTACAGCAAGCTCATGTTTGAAATTTGCTATTTCGCTCCAGGATGCACCAAGATGTACACGATTTGAGGGAAATGTTTTTGGGGGCCAAGCATGAAGAAAAACTTTCAAGGTATGTAGCACGGTGCATTCATTTTCAAGAGTGAAAGCTGACACCAACGACCAGGAGGTTGTTGTCTTCTCTTCCATTCCGTAATGAACAGAGTTGAACACATTTACGATGGAGTTTTGTCGTTTAGGTCACCCACGTTCGACGTAGAGGAAGATACCATTTGGGTAATTGTGTTCGATCGTCTCAACAAGTCAGCATATTTCTTAGCTCTGAAGATTACGCACAAATTGGATACATTTGCCAACCTGTACATAAAAGGAAATCATTCGCCTTCATGGAACACCTATATCTATCGATCAGATCGCGACCAGTATGAGATTCCGTTTCACAGTTTTTGTGGAAAAGGTTTGTAACAAAGCGAAGCTAGGCTGGAGAAACCATTGTATCATGTTTATGGATCAGTAATAGCTTATGTGGGAGGGCGATTAAATCGACACAACCAAGAGGAAAAGAGGGCAAGAGCGACGGGGAATTGAGCTGAACGAATGCTTGTTGAAAGACAGAGAATAGTCTCATGAATACCGATCAGCATATACTGTTTGTATTTTTTTCATATATAATGCTACTCCATCTTCCCATAGCGCCAATTCTTTAGACTTCAAAAGAGGTCTGGGAGAGCATTTGCCGTTAGGAAATTTGCCTTACAAACATTATCAAGCGAGCATTCAGATGGCTCCTATTTGAAGCATTGTATGGAAGAAAATGTCGATCCCCTATTTGCTGGACTGAAGTTGGGGAAATGGAAGACTCCTAGGTCCGCAAATTGTACAAGAAACCAACAGAGAAGCATTGCTTTGATACAACAACGAATCGTACACCCAGAGTCGTCAAATAGCTATGCCGACAAGCGTAGGAAAGATTTAGAATTCTCGAGGGAGATCACGCATTTTTGAAGGTATCCCCTCAATGGGTACCTTCGTTTGTGACATGAAAGAAAACCTGAATCCACGTACATTGGACCGTTTGAATTCTGAGAAACTTGGCCCAGTTGCCTATCGTCTAGCTCTACTACCGGGAATTGGCAAACATTCATAATGTTTTTCACGTTTCGATGATGAGAAGTATGTCTTCGACCCAAGCCACATTATTGAACACCAACCCATAGAAATAATGAGAAGATTTGTCGTAGTTCGAACAACCCATTAAATTCTAGACCGCAACGCAATCAAGTCCTTCGAAACAAGATTATTCCGCTTGTACGAGTCCTAATGGCGGAATCATCAACGGAAAGAGTCACATGGAGAGAGAAGCGAATGCGAGAACCTTCCTTTTCTCTTTGGAATGTCAGTAAATTTTAAAGTTAGGACAAACTTTTTGTAAGGAGGGAAGAATGTACTATCCCGACCCTTATTTATCTTTAGTTTAGAAATAGAACTTTTAATTAAATTAAAACATTTGATATGTTTTGGGTTTAAGATTGAAAGATTTATATAAACTGTTATATAAATTAAAGAGCATATGTAACGTTTTGAGAGGTTGAAGTATAATTTTGACCCCGCAATAGCGCCGAAAGATAAAAGAAAAGAGAATAATATATAATGAGTAAAGAAAGAAAATAAGGTAGAGCATAGAGTTCGGTGAGAAAGAAAAGAAAAGAAAGAAATTGGGCAGTCAAATGAAGAGAGAAAGGAAAAAGGATGGCCACATGTGGGGTTATGTTTATATTTTATATATAATGTGTGGTTTTGTAAAGGAGATGGGGAGAAAGAACGGTAAAAAAACGAGAGAAAGAAGAGAGAGTGAGGAAAAGAGAAGAAGAGAATTATTGAGATAAATTTGATTTCTTTTCTATCTTTTCTTTGATAAATTCTTGGGATATTTTGACAGATTATTTTCACTAAACATGAGTTGCAATAATAGATTTAAAATGTAAGAATTTATCAAAGAAAAGATAGAAAAGAAATCGAATTTACCTTAATAATTTCTCTTCTTCTTCTCTTTTCCTCACTTTCAGTAGCTTCCTCTCTCTTTCCTTTCTCTCTGTTTTCTTTGTCCGTCTTTCTCCTCTCTCTCTTTACAAACACACACATATATATAAATATAAACATAACTCCTACTACATGTTGCATCTTTTCCCTTTCTCTCTCATCTTTGTCTCCCAATTTCTTTGTCTTTTCTCTTTTTCTTTCCATCGCTCCCACATATGGCCATCCTTTTTCCTTTCTCTCTCATCATTTTGTCACCCAATTTCTTTCTTTCTTTCTCTCGTCTTTCCACCGAACTCTATCTCTCCCTTATTTCTTTCTTTACTCATTTTTATATATATAGTTTGAGGGGTTGAAGTATAATTTTGAACCCCGCATGCGCCGAAAGAGAAAAGAAAAAGAGAATATATATTATATTCTATTTTTTTTTCTCTTCAGTGCATGATATATCTATATAATATATATATATATATATATATATTTACTTCAGTGCAAAAGCTATATATATGGGTGAAGTAAATTTTGAACCCCGCATGCCCCGAAAGCGAAAACAAAAAAAAAGAGAATATATATATATATATATTCTCTTTTTCTTTTCTCTTCGGCGCATGCGGGGTAAAAATTATAATCAACCCTCAAACTTACATATTCTCTTTTTAATTTTATCCTAAAGTTATATATAATTCTCTTTTCTTTTTCTTTCGGCGCATGCGGGGTTCAAAATTATACTTCAACCCTAAAACTTACAATTCTCTTTAATTTTATCCTAACAGTTATAATATATATATTTTTTTTTTCTCCATTCGGCGCATGCGGGGTTCAAAATTATACTTCAACACCTCACACTTACATATTCTTTTTAATTTTATCCTAACAGTTATATATATATATATATATTATAATATATATATATATATTCTCTTTTTCTTCTCTCTTTCTGCGCATGTTGGGTTCAAAATTATACTTCAACCCCTCAAACTTATATATTCTCTTTAATTTTATCCTAATAGTTACATATATATATCTTTTTCTTTTCTTTTTCGGCGCATGCGGAGTTCAAAATTATACTTCAACCCCTCAAACTTACATATTCTCTTTAATTTTATCCTAACAGTTATATATATATATACTATATATATATTATATACTTTTGAGGGGTTGAAGGATAAATTTTGACCCCGCATTTTTACGCCGAAAGATAAAAGAAAAGAGAATATATATATATAGTCCATTTTCTTTTCTCATTTCAGGCATATTATATATATATATTATATATATATATATAATATATATATATATATATTCTATTTTTCTTTCTCTTTCAGTGCATATATAGATACATATGTACATAATCTATATATATATATGGGTTGAAGCTATAATTTTGAACCCCGCATGCGCCGAAGGAAAAAAAAGAGAATATATATATATATAGTCTCTTTTTCTTTTCTCTTTGGCGCATGGGGGTAAAAATTATATTCAACCCATCAAACTTACATATTCTCTTTATTATACGAACAGTTATATATATATATGTTTTTTTCTCTTTCGGCGCGGATGAGGGCTTCAAAAATTATACTTCAACACATCACACTACATATTCTTTTTAATTTTATCCTAACAGTGATATATATATATATTATATATATATATTCTCTTTTTCTCTCTCTTTCTGGCCTGTGGGTCAAAATTATACTTCAACACTGCAACTTATATATTCCTGTAATTTTATCCATAATAGTTACATTTATAATCTTTTCTTTTCTTTTTCGGCGCATGCGGAGTTCAAAATGAACTTCAACCCCTCAAACTTACATCTCTCTTATTTTATCCTAACAGTTATATTATATATAGATATAGTTTGGGGGTTGAAGTTATAATTTTGACACCCGCATGCGCCCGAAGATAAAGGAAAAGAGAATATATATTATATATTCTATTTTCTGTTCTCTTTCAGGCATATATATAATAATACATACATATATATAGATAATGGGGTTGAAGTATAATTTTTTACCCCGGCATGGCGAAAGGAAAAAAAAGAAGAATAATATATATATATCTGCTCTTGTTCTTTTCTCTTTCGGCGCATGCGGGGTAAAAATTATACTTCAACCCCTCAAACTTACATATTCTCTTTAATTTTATCCTAACAGTTATATATATATATATATATATATATATACTATATATATATATTCTCTTTTTCTTTTTTCTTTCGGCGCATGCGGGGTTCAAAATTATACTTCAACCCCTCAAACTTACATATTCTCTTTAATTTTATCCTAACAGTTATATATATATATTTTTTTTTCTTTCGGCGCATGCGGGGTTCAAAATTATACTTCAACACCTCACACTTACATATTCTTTTTAATTTTATCCTAACATGATATAATATAGATATATATATATATATATATATTCTCTTTTTCTTCTCTCTTTCTGCGCATGTGGGGTTCAAAATTATACTTCAACCCCTCAAACTTATATATTCTCTTTAATTTTATCAGAATAGTTAACTATATATATCTTTTTCTTTTC
>CM018902.1:3489247-3491747 GCA_009663005.1 Actinidia chinensis
CTTGGAGGCAGGGTAAAATTTCAAATCTAGGACCTAAGTCCTGATAAGGTCAATCATTTACCACTGGTTCAGTCTTAACTTCATTCTCACTGCATATCTTGCGAATGTTTTGAGAGGAGTATGATACGTCATAATTTTCTCATCGGCAGATAATCAGCCACGACTGTAACCAGTCAAACGGCATCGTATTGGCAAGTTCTCACGAATTGAAGATAACTATGGCTGTTTACATAGTTTTTGGACAAATTTCACCTCTCCTGAGGTTTTTGATAATTAAAGTTTTCTCACTTATAGTTTTTAAAATAGAATTAACTTCACTTACTTTTGAAATCATTATCAATGGCTGCCCATTGCCTAGAAAAATGTTAGCCATTGCCCAGAAATTTGAGCCATGGCTGCCCATTGCCGAGAAATGTGAGCCATGGCCGGGCAATTGTCCTTGAAAATATTTTTTTAGAAAAAATAACAAGATTATTTTTAAATTTAGTGCTTCTATTTTTTTTTTATCAATACACCAATTAAGTCCCTGTTTGTGGTATCAGATTTTTTACCCGTTTTGATTTTTGAATTTTTTATCTTCACTGAACTTTTTTTACTGTTTAATCAAAATTAACTCAAATGGGGAATCTTAACAATAGTTTTAAAAATAAAAGGTGTTAATGCTATTCTAAAAATTATAAAAGAAAAAACTGTAATTATCAGAAAACCTATTCGTGATAACTTACCAATACGATGCCGTTTGACTCGCTGGTTTTAAAAGCTAAAGTCCATGAAAACAATTATCTAGCGAAGTACTTTAACCTACTTGTGTTACAAAAATGCTCTCAAAAGAATGGTGGGAATTCAATCATGGGACCAGGCCGTAAAAAGACCTAATTACTTAAAGCTTAAATCGTGTTCGACTTGTTAAAAACGTTTATTTGAGATCAGTTTACTTGTTAGATAAACAAACTTAGTTTGAACATGTTTTAAAACTCTTTTCAGAAATCGGCTCGAACTCAACCCGATAATCTAGAATCATAAACAAATGAAACACACACACATATATATATATATAAAGAAAACAAGAATGGAGAGAACACAAAAGGTTGGTGTATATATATTCTTTACTTGTCCCACTCACAAGGATCTTACAGTGAGCATCTAGTGTTCTCATGTCTAGAACAAATCTCCTTTGTAAATGTTAAATTTTAGCGTGTTAAAAAAAGTGTGACTTAATTTAGTTTGTTAAATACTTAGTTAGTAAATGTTTATAAATTCTATTGCACAAACTAAACACTAATTAGTTAACTAACTAATAAATTTATCACACCTAATTACGACCCACCTAGCCCCACCTAACTTCACCCATCACCCACCCTGCAAATATTTATATATTTTTAACGAAATTTGAGCTACGAGAATTTGTTAGAGTGCTAGTTAAACTTAGTTCATATTCTAACATATGACAACTATAACATCTTAACTAATATGTTAAAGTTAAGCCTGAAATAATTCATAAATTAAACCTGGAATACAATACTAATCTCAATCTTGGAGTGTCGATTTAACATATATAATTTAAAAATATTTACAATTAATACTACTATTAAACTGAGATTTTTTAAAAACTTTGAGGGAGGCAACCGCCCTCTTTGGGTCAACGCGGATTAATTGATTAACAAATTCTTATTCACTCTTCTTTTGAATTTATAATAGCCATAGTTAGTAAGTGATCTTGGGCCACTTGGCCAGGTAAATGATTTTTTTTTTTTTTTTGTCTTAGTGATTTTTTTTTTTAAATAGTTTTTTTTTTTACAATTTGGGACTTCTCTTGTTAAGTGAAATTGAAAAATTATAAAACTCTAATCAAACGATAAGAAAAGTTCAATAAATACGGAAAACTTTGGAAAGCAAAGCAACTAAAAATCTAAAAAAAAAATTAGCCCCAAATAAGGCCTAAATTACTATGATCAAATATTTTTATCTTTTTAAAAAAAAGACAAATGGGCCCAAACTCATCTCAAAACTAATCCCATTTCCTGTGTGACACAGCCAGGCACTAACAGTCAAAACACAGGCAGTAAAAGGGGTGTTCAACAACATGATTTTGTTTCTCCTCCTTAAAAGCCTCACCCCACTGAAGAATATTTCGAATTTTGTCCTTCAAACCTTCTTTGATTCTTCTGAAACGTCTCTAATTTGCCTGTAAAAAGTGGTTTGAACGGTGACAAAAAAGGACTCACCTCTTCCAAATCTCTGTCCTTGTTAGATATGCTTTATTGGGATGGGGGTTTGGTCATAAAATGGCTTTTGTACCAAGGCCTTGAGCAAAATAAATGGCTTTCGGTAAAGGTCATTTTTATGGGACAACTTGGTTCAGCTTGTCATAGAAAACTGTGTGAAGTATAGATCTCACATCGAGATCGAAGTTTAAGCTTTTAAGTAGGTATAAAGTTCAGACAGTGTATGTATATTGAGAAAACAGAGCCCCAAAGTTACAAGTTCAACAATCCTCGAT
>CM018902.1:3556747-3559247 GCA_009663005.1 Actinidia chinensis
TGAATTACAGCCGTTAGGTATTAGGTTCTAGATAAATATGTGTATGCGTATATATATACATATATATAATCGGTTCCGATTCGCTACGAAGCACGTTTTGAAAAAAAATGGGTAATCGAACCAAATTTATCGATTCTTAATTTTTAAAAATCAAAACTTAACCATTAAATTATAGAACTAATCCAAAAGCACAGTTCAATTCAGTTCGGTCCAATTCACCGGTTTTCGAATTTTTTTTGACACCCTCTAGAAAAAAGGAAAATTTTTAGGTGGAAGTTGATGGCCTAAGGCAATTGACTTAAAAAGTTTTATTAGCTAGAGTCCTCTAATTTAATTATAAATTATTTTGTGACCAAACTTTTTTTATTTTGAGCGACGGATATATGTAATTCGACATTCGAACAAAAACCACAATATATCAACATCATTGTCACTGTTTGTCATCGTTAGACATATTTTACCGTCTGCAATGAACATTGTAGCTACTGTTTGTCGTTGTCTTTAGACATATTTTACCATCTATAATGAATCTCTCTATATAATTCCACAATATTTACCGCCATACCGAAGAGATTCATTTTTCTATTTGTTCTCCATTTATAAAATTTTACCAAATTTGTTGCTACCACCACACAAAATAGATACATTTTATTGTTTGTTGTATTCGAAAATTACAAAAATTTTATTTTATCCACAGCTCTTGCCACCACCCCACAAAACAAATAAATTGTATTTTTTTAATTGGAGCAATGAATTTGTAAAGTTTTATTCCATCCGTGGCCACTATAGTAAATCGATAAATTTCATTGACACTGCATTCAAATTATAAAATCTCAGGTCATATTTGTTTGGGATATTAAATTTGGTATATTAAAAATTCAGTCGATATAAGGTTAGATAACAAATTCAATCAGATTAAGTCAGATTACTATGTGAAATCTCAATATACATTTGTTTTATAATGGATATGGGTGTTGGATTAAATATTTTTTTATATATTTTCTATGATTACCCCTCATATCATAATTTTAACTAAATAAAAAAAATACAATTCTTAACTAGGTATTAATATCATTAACTAACAACAATAATAGCATTCAAATAAAAATATCATATCACTCCTAATTATTGTAAGTTACAAAACTAGACATCTTTACATACTACTAGGGATAATAATTATAAAAATGTGGTAAATGTAGCAACTGAGGGTCTCCCCTGAAATTTGTCTTTGAATACAGTAAAGGCACCCACGGCGGCCGTGATATTTGAAAAATTACACTAACCTCCCCTAACGTTTGAAAAATTATGCTTCCAACCCCCTGACACCACCCATCTCCCTTGTCTCCTTACAAGATTAGCAAAATGCCCCCCACTCTCTCTCTTTTCTCTCTTTGTACCATTTTATTTTTATTTTTATTTTTACTTTGTATTATTATTTTTTCTTTTAATACCCTTTGATTCTTTTTTTTTTAACAAAAAATAAATTTTCTTTTTGTTACTTTTTTTTATTTTTATTTTTATTTGTACCCTTTTATTTTTTTTATTTTTTATTATTATTTTTTCTTTTAATACCCTTTGATTCATTTTTTTTTAACAAAAACTGATACCTTTTGTTGTCCTTTTTTTTCTTCTTTTTGTACTATTTTCTTTTTTTTTTCTTTTCTTTTATTATTATTATTATTTTTAATACCGTTTAATTTATTTTTTTAACAAAAAATGAATTCCCTTTTTGTTACTTTTTTTTATTTTTTTTATATATTTTTTTTATTTTTACTTTTAATACCCTTTGATTCATGGGTAGCTTTTTCTTCTCCCCTCGTCCCTTCATTACGACCTTTGTTATTGTGGAAAAACCAATGTGAGAAAATATGGAAACTACAAGTCAATGTGCGGAATATAATTAGTTGAATTAAATGTTCTTAAATGATAAATTAAAAAATAACCATATAAAGTATTAAGAATATTCTAACTATCAATAAAAGTTCTAAATATTTTAAATAATTGAATTTATGAGACGGCATGTTTTTGAGAGTTTTACATTAATTTTCAAAATCTTACAGTATGTTTTCCAGATTCTGCTGAAGTTTTGGAATTATTGTTCTTAATTTTTTTTCCAAACCAAGTTTACAGCAGGGATAACATTCCTTTTTTGTTCCTTTTGTTTTAGAGTGGTTGACTGTATCATGAGTTCAGTAATTTAGAAGAATTATGAAATTTACCCATATCTTCTTTTTTTTGTAAAAATATTTAGGGAACAAGTAGGCATTTTAAATTTATTTTTGATAACTTGGTATCCGGCCAAAGAACCGACTAATCCGGAAATCAATCACACCATTTACTAGTGGAGGGGGTCGATTAAGACTGTGACAAAGTCCTATTTAGAACGGTCCAACTCAAAAATTGAGTAAAATAATAGCGCATCCATATTATGAATTCATATATTGTACGCATTATATGATTTTTTTTAGGCATTTTTCCAATCATTTGCATCATCTTTTCT
>CM018902.1:3649247-3659247 GCA_009663005.1 Actinidia chinensis
AAAATATTTCTATAATTTATAAGAGTAATTTAAGGGATAATACATTTTGTACAATACTTGGACAATGCATACTAATACGGGTAAAACCTACAGTTTTGTGGGTTTTACCACATGTGAGTACGCACTATTAGTACACAAAATGTATTATCTATACATTTTTTAATTCAAAATAAATAGTTTAAATTCACTTGATTATGTGAAATTCACACATTCAAGTAATTCTAAAAATTTTACTTAATCGAAATTCCAAAAAGTAGTGTTTGTCATTTAAAAATTGCTACGTACCTATCCCGTGATTTTTCAATCCATACCTTATCTATTGTCATCTCTATTACTAAGAGGGAATTGAATCAAATATGAAAATAAACCATTGAACAAATTTTGAGTCTAATCAAGTCTAGCTCATGTTATATCATAGCTTGTCCAAGCTTATTCAATATCGCTATCGAAAAGGTATTTTTTACGTCCCAAACCCGACAAGAGTATATCATAACTTGTCCGTACCCGTCTCATATCAATATGGGTTTCAAGCCATTTTTGCTCACATCTGGCCTGAGTTTTATCTATTGAACTTAAGTTAGGTTCGAGTAATTTGAAAAAATAATGTGTTTATTTTTATAATTTATAATTAAATTCAAAAATTTGAGAATAATTGGTTGGAACTTTCAACTTCATAGAAATCAAAATTAGCTTAGAAAATATTTCCATATTGGAGTCAATGCTTCAAACATTAATAGAGAGATTTACGAATTTTGAATTTGAAAAGAAAAGTTTATAAAAATGTTTATCCCAATATACTTATACTGTCTATACTAATTTTATTTAATAAAATTAGCTAACTAGAGTCTTGAACTTATATAAGTTTAATTAATGGAGTCATGGATATAAATGTCCCTAAAAATAATAAGAAGTCATATTTTCTCAATAAATATTTAATATGTCATTTGTTTTCGTAGCCATTTTATTAAAATAAATTAAAATTTAAAGTTTTTCTTAAAAAAAATCCTTAAAGAAAGTAATGTCAAATAAAAAAGAGGGACTGAGGAAGATATAAAGAAATCCCTATCGTCCTATGAAATTAAACTTTCCTAAAAAATTCATTAGAAAGTAATTTCAAGGGGTTTGTAGTTGTGGGAGAGAACCCTGCAACTAAAGCACCGACAACTACAAGTCTACAACTAACAACAACAATGGCTCCAAAAAAACAATGCATCCTCCAAGAAGAAGAAGAAGCAAAAGCATGACAAATTGATGGTTCGTCAAAAGACAACTCTGCCTGCCAAATTCATGGTTACTCAAAAGAGAAAGAGAACTACAAAAAGCAGCCGCTCAAGCGTCACAACCGCGGATGGTCTGACCTTCCACCGGATTTGCTCTCGGAGCTGATGTTGCTTCTCTCTTCCGCGGATCAAATTCGTTTCCGCGCTTTTTGCAAGTCGTTTTTAATGCTTTTCCGATTCACCAACAAATCGACCCATGGATATCACCCCGCATGGGGGGGGTTTTTACTACGAAAGTTTTTCGGATCCACACTAGTCGCATGTGTTGAGGGCAAGCGTTCGAACGAAACGAAACCCAATTCAACCCATCAATCCCTATTTCTGTTGTCAACTTGTGACCAAGGATTTGTTTTCGCATGGGTGGCGGCCCAAGTCTACGCTTCAAAGCACGGTTGGCTGCTTTTTTCGTGAGGTAGATATACGAATCGCACATCTATCTTCTTGTTTCACCTTTCACCAAACAAATCATGACATTGCCTGATTTGGAAACCAAATTCACCCCCATATAGCCACCTTTTCGTCGTAATCCGAAGTCCCCTGACTGCGTTTCCATTTTCGTGCGCAGCGATATTTGGGGGAAAATCGCAATCAGCACATGTAAACGCTGGTATGGAGGGTGGGTCACTCGTGAATTTGAGGGTGTGGTGTACACTGGGGGATTTTTTGTATGTGTCTCTTGTCGGGAGATTCTAGGAGAATAGAGTGTTGTTGATCATGGCTGGAGAGTTCTTGTTGGATTGCTATTGAGATTGTGGAAGGGAAGTACCACTTGCTCGAATGTGATGGAGAGCTCCTGCTCGCAAATATGTACAAATAAGTCCACGGATGATGTCGCCTAACCAGTTTTGTTGGTCTAGATGGCCTGGGGTCTGAGAAAAAGCTTGGGAATGTTGATTATTTGGCTCATTCATAGAAGACCCCCAAAACAAAAGGCTTCCTTTGGTGCAGCAGCTAAGGTCCTCCTTTTGCTGCTGCACGAGAACCCACCAAAACCTAGATTCACCCCCTTTTCTCCCCTTATTTTCTGATTAAGTCTCCATTTTGCAGCGGATAAATCTCCTTTTTCAACATGTATGAGCTCATGGCTGTGTTGTGCCCAAAACGAGTTACCAGTCACTCTACCAACATCACCACACACATGAGACACAAGCAGATTTACGTTGTTCGGCCAACAATGCCTACATCCAACGGAGAAGGAAACAAATAATGCACTATCTCATAATGAAACAATGAGGAAATAGGGAGGAACTCATCTCACTCCCCTCTCACTCTCAGCCTCCCTCTCATCTCCTCCTCCATCTCCGTCTCTCTCAGATCTCATAGCTAACTCAATTCTCAGCCCACCTCTAACACCGATCTCTCGGGTGCCTCTGGTAACTCTCACCAGCACACTAGTCACTCAGCACTCCCCCCAAACCCACCCTCTCTCACTCCTCCCTCTCTGGCACACACACATCTGTGTGCTCCCGGTAATTCCCCAAGGATTACAAACATCTTGCCTTGCCCACTGGCACTTCCCTTCTTCTCTGACAATCCTTCTGAATTTTTAGGCTATGGAGAGAGATATGAAGCTCATGGCTGAGCTCAACGCCTGCCTCCATTTGAGACTTCGGGGAAGGATAAGCACTCCTCTTGGACTCCTCTGCACCTTCCTTTGACGAAGCTGTCAGACTTCCCTCTCTTCTCCTCTTCCTTCTTCTCTTCTTTTCCTTTCCTTCTCTCCGTCGGCCCAATTCAACTGCCTTAATATGAATTCACTATTCCTCTTGGGGCTTGGGCTTGGCTTTGGGCCGAATAGTTGATTACTATTCATCTGGGCTGCATATGGGCTGGGCCTTTATTCTTTCTTGGCTTGGGGCCTTCAATTGGGCTGGACCCAACACCTCTCCCCCTCCAGCCCATTGGAGGGTAATCCCTGATTTTTTCCAAGTTCCCTCCCGTTCCCGACACTTCTGGTCCAGCTCCCCCGTAAGATCTACAAAAGAACAGTTCGAGATACGTTACCCTCATCCGTGGGCAAACTCCATTCCACTGACGTGATTGCACTTCCAAAAACCGGAAGTGCCTTCACCTCTCACCTGATGCTCTGCTCCCCCCCCCCACCGGGGTGCACTGGCACAGTACGTCGCGTTGGGCAAGTCGTCGTGACTCATCTCTCCTCCCTTGTGTGCCAACTAGAGAGATCACCGCCACTGATCTTGAGTGAAAGAGCCTCGTTCCGCGACTCGCGCCTGTCGTTGTCATCGACTCTGTCTCTCTCCTCTGACTTCTTCATGGACATCCTGCACTGGTTGCACCTTCTCGTGTCTGGGCGCAGATTCCCGCACGTATCCCAAAGCATCTTCCTGCGCCTCCTATAAAACCACTCTGGATCCTTCAAGTACAAATCTTTTGGTATTCCTTCCTCTGCGCTTGCTTTGGGCGTGCCTCCGGTTTGGCACTGTTATACTTTCCTCATCCATTCATCTTTCTAATACACTGGACCTATGTCAGACAGCAAGCTCTCCCTGTCTGGACTTCTCCTCAGTCGTATATCTTTTTCCAGTCTTTCCTTCTCCTACCCACACAAACGAACGCTTCCTCCTTTTTTCCTTCATTGGAAACCTCTGAGTGTTCCTCCACTCTATGGCTTCAAAGCTTGTCATCGCTTTTCGACTCCTGCATCTTCAATGAAACATGCCTTACCGCCGGTCACATTCATGGCTCTCCCGTCTGCCATGGCGAAACCGGACTGTCCTTTTGCCAACAATCGCATCGTTAGCCCATCCGAACAAGTCCGCCTGCGCTGCTACATGGTTAGACACATCTCTCCTGTCTCTGCACAAGGGTAAGCAATTCCTGATCAGCAATCCAGTCTGACTCTCATCTGCCGATAAACTGCTTAGAGAAACATCACTCCTCATCACAGCCATCATTGCTGTTGTTGCTGTCTTGAAGAATGATCTGGTGCTTTGTTCCTTGTACAATTCTCTTGTCCCTCCTGGTCCAATACAAGCACTTAAGTGGACTCCTGGATTTGTGCCATCTCCTTCATTTGCCGATATCTCTTCCTTGACCTCTTCTCCTGACCTCTGTGACCTCTCTTGGACTCTTCTCTTGCTTCTTCTTTTGACCTCCTCCTGTGGCCTTCTCCTCTGTAACTGCCGTCGCTCGTTTGTTCCGGCCACCAAGTCCCTCTCTGAGCGTCTACACAAGCCTTCTCATAAGATTTGTTCTGAGATGTCTTCTCTCTTCTCCCGGTAACATCTCCCCTCCACTTTGGTCCACAACCCATGAGCATCTCACTCATCGTGCTAGCTGTTGGAACACTCACTCCTGTGTGCAAATGGCATTGTCAGATCTGCAACACTCGTCTCAAACATCCGTGCTACCATGATGGAACCCCTCCGTGTTCAATGCTTGTCGGCTATGCCCACAACATTTTCCTGTTCATCTCATTCCACATATCTCATCCTTGGTTGTCCATGGGGCGTATCCGCATTTGAAAGCTTGATCAGGGCTCTCCAATTAACTTACTCGCCTTCTTACTTCTTTCTTCCTGTCTCTTCTTACTTCTACTTTACTTCTTCCCAAATGGAAGCAAAATTTTCTGAAAATCCGACCTCCGCGGATGAATCGGAATTCCGAGAAAACTCATCAGACATGCTTTTTGGCAAAATTATGACACTCTTCAATCTGGACCCAAATGATCAAAATCAGAACTTCAAGTTCAAGACTAAAAATAATTGAAATTTTCAATTTTTTCAAGGACCTAATTGGCACATTTCCCAAACTCCAGGACTAAAGTTCAATTCCCCAACGTTAGGGATAATCTGTACTTACCAAAAGTCCAGGGGAAAAAGTGTAATTTTCGGTCAAATTTGGTCATGTCAATGGGGTTAGACCGGCACGGTCAACGGCTCTGGTCAAAAGCGGCTTGGAAGTCAACGGCTCAGGTTGACTGGGTCAGGCGGCTCGGTCACAACGCCGGTCACGCGGCTGGTGGTCAACGCGGCTTGGCTCGGTCACGGCTCGGGTTAACCGGTCAGCAGCTTTGGTCAATGGCCTTCATGGCTTTGTCAATGGCTTAAATAGGCGCCCCCTTTGAAATTCCCATTTTCCACCTCCGACATCATCATGGCTTCCAACATAATTATTTCCTTTAAAGGATTTTACTTTTTTCTTTTTCTTTTTCCTTTGTCTATTATGTTGTCTCCCTTCTTTTGTCATCAGCCTAGGCAAACATTGCGTGGGCGCGTGGGATGGAGCCATCATCTTCTTCATTTGGCGCGCAGTGTGGCGCGTGGGTACCGCGTGGATCTGACGCGCCGTCTTCAGGCGGCTCGTGGGGGTGCGTCCGGCGTCCATTTTGTGACCTCGCCGATTTGGTGCTGGAGCTTCGTCTCGACGAGAACGAATCTAGTGGTATGCTCAAATCTCAAGTTTTGAGCAATTCGAATTGCTCATATTCGAAGAATGTTACTCCGGTGGTACTTCCGGTGACTCTCCGGTTGACTCGAACTTGGCTCTGATACCAATTGTTGTTCCCAAAACGAGTTACAGTCACGCTACCACATCAACCACCCATAGACACATTATACGTGGTTCGGCCAACAATGCCTAAATCCACGGAGAGAACAAATATTCACTATCTCGGAATGAATTACATGAGTACGAAATGGGAGGAGCTCAGCTCCCCATCTCTCTCAGCACTCTCTCACCTCTCTCATCTCTCACCATCTCACTGTCCTCTCGCAGATCTCACATCTACCATTCTAAGCTACTCTCTGCCACTCTCTCTCTCTCGTGCTCTCACCAGCACACTAGCACTCCACCCCAAACCCACCCTCGCTCACTGCTCAGTCTCACTCAGCCCTCTCTACCACACGCAACATGCTAGTGTGCTCCCGGTAATCCCCAAGGATTACATCTTGGCCCACTGCACTTTCCCTTCTCCTTCATCCTTCTGATTTATAGGCCATGAGAATAGAATATGCTCCATGCTAGCTCATACTGCCACTGCCTAGCGTAATCCATTATTCTACGTTCCCTTTTATTATGAATCCTCCCTCTTTTCCTCCTCTGCAGCCTTCTTTGACAGAAGCTGTCAGAGCTTCTCTCTCTTCCTTCTCGTCTTTTCCCTTTCCTTCTCTTCCTCTGCCCACCTTCACTGCTTAAAATGAATTCACGATTCATATGGGCTTGGGCTTAAGGCTTTTGGGCTGAATAGTGATTTACTTTCATCTGGGCGTTCATAGGGGCTGGCGCTTTATTCTTTTCGTGGGCTTAGGGGGGGGGCCTTTTCAATTGGGCTGGACCCCAACAAGGCTGAGCTCATCTTCTCTTCTTCTTCTCCCTTGGCCTATAAAAGAGATAGGTTTGTTGCTGTGATTAAAGCATGAGAAAACAGAGAGGGTAGAAAGGCAGAGAGTTTAAGAGAATTCTCTCCTCTCAAATTTGTATTTGTAGTTGGTTTCTTCTCCATATATAGAATTGCTGCCACCCTGAGGACTAGACACATTGCCGAACCTCGCAAATTGTGTGTTTGTGTTGGATTTATTAGTGTGTGTTATCAGAATTTGGGGTTATTTCGCACACAATTAGTATCAGAGCCAAAATCGGCGTTTCGGACCTCTGTAAAAGTGGTCGAAATGATTTCTGTTCACCACCTTGTTCGTCTCCTCGAGACGAAACTCCAGCATCAAACCGCGTCGAAATCGGACTCCGAACAGCTCCCGAGTTTGCGTGAAAGTCGGTTTCGCGCTCTGTGTCGCGTCTCTGTAAATTTGAGGAAGACGAACTTTTTCCATTGGTAATTACAGTTTCACCCCTGAAGTGTCTGTTTATTTACATTTTGGTCCCTGAAAGTTTTGATAATTACAGTTTGGTCCTTGTATTTTTTAAATTACGTTTGGGTCCCCTGTTATTTTCTATGAACATCTTACAGTTTTAGTCCCTGTATTTTTGGAAAATTATATTTTTAGTCCTTAAATTACTAAAAATTTTCAAATTGGTCCCCAGGATTCTAATTTTTGACAATGGCCCCACAGTTTCTGATTGTGACAGATTGGCCCCAAAAGCTTTTGATTTTTCGGTAATCCCTTCTTAAGTTTTGTCAGCATTCCGGATCTCACTGTGTGGTCAAAATTGCATATTTTGATCCTAAGATATCAGTTTGTGGAGTTAAGTTGTTAGATGGAAGAAGATAAAATCACTAGAACTTCCACTAGCACTTCTGGTAGCTCTGTGGCTAGGACTACAATGTCCAATCCAAATTGAAGTTAAAAAATTTGATGACAATAACTTTGGCATTTGGCAATGCGAATTTTGGAGGTCCTAATCTCCACAGGGACTTGGATATTACTTGGAGGCCAAGCCATAGTACATGTCAGAGAGAAAGATTGGCGAAATTGAATACGCACAAACTGTCGTACGAGTCAGACTTTATCTTGGCAAAAGACCAGAAGTACTTTGTTATGAAGGAGAACCTCAGCAAAGAGTTGTGGGACAAACTCGGAACAATAACATGACCAAAAGCGTTAAGAACCGGCTCTTCTGAAGAGAAACTCTTCCGGTTCCAATTCAAGCAAGGTACGTCAATGCATGAGCTTTAAATGCATTCAATAAAATGTTGTGATTGCAAAATTTAACGTAGAAATTGACGATGAAGATAAAGCTTCTTTTATTGTTAAATTCCTTCCTGATACTGTATGAGCATTTGACTACTACTTGTGCTGTATGGTAAGATGAAATTAAGTTTAACGATGTTTCAAATGCGTGGGGGGGGGGAGGGGAACAACGAGGTGAGAAAGAGGATCAAGACGCTCACCGGGAATCAAGGTTCAAATGCATTGACAGAAGGGAGGAACGCGTACCCGAAAATCTGGAGGGGGATGGAAGTCTCGCGCTCAAAATCCAAGGGAAAATCATCCGAGAGACGGCAAGCTTGCAAAGGATGATGTGCATATGTCATCAGAAAGGCCACTGAGAAAAGATTGCCCAAAGATGAAAGCAAAGAACCACAGGCGAAAACAAGCTCATGATGCAGTCGAGAAAGATGACACTGCATTTACTGTTTCTTTGTCTGCTGCCATTCTGACAATGGATTTTAGATTCTGGTTGTTCCTATCATATGTGTCCTCACAGGGACTGGTTTCTCGATGCTTTGAAGAGCTCGATGGAGGAGTTGTTCCTAATGGAAAATGACACGCCTGCAAACGATGGAATTGGCACATCAATTGAAGATGTTCCAGTGGAACCATCAAGGTTCTTACTGATGTTCGCTAGTACCAATTTGAAGAAAAATCTCATTCATTGGAATTTTTGATTCAAAGGGGGTACAAGATTATCTTGGAAGGTGGAGTGTCGGAAGGTTGTTCGTGGTGCTCTTGTATTGAAGGGCCCCGTAGAGGAAATCTCTACTTCCTCGATGGGAGTACTGTCACAGGGAGAGCTGCTGTCTCCAAACATTTCAGAGACTCAGACACTTTCCAGTTATTGCATATGCATTGGGGCATACTGGAGAAAACGCTTTTACAAACGTTGGTACGATCAAGGAGTTCTGAAAGGAGCTAAGACTGGAAAAATTGATTCTGTGAGCCTTGTGTGCTTAGCAAGCAGCAAGGGTGAAGTTTGGGCACAACAATTCATCAATGAAGGCATTTTGGATTATGTTCCCATTCCGATGGTCTGGGGGCCCTTCTAAAATGCATCTTTTGGGGAGGCTCACGCTATTTTGTACCTTCATTGATGACTTTCCAGAAGAGTTTGAATATACACGATCGGCACAAGTGAAGTCCTTGAATCCTCTTGAAATGGAAGAAAATGATCGAAATCCAGACCTGGTAAAAAGATCAAGAAGCTCAGATCTGATAATGGTGGAGAATACAGTCAGATCCTTCTTCGATGTTTTGTTCCAAAGAAGGGATTGTGAGACAACTTTACTATTAGGGGCCGCCGCAACAGAATGAGGTTGCAGAAAGATGACCGCACCTTAGTAAAAAAAATTATAAAATTCGTGTATGATATGCAGATGCTGGTTTGAGGCAAAGCATTTTGGGCTGAGCAATAAACTATGCCGAACCTTATCACAGACTCCTTTCCACGGCATTGAACGGAAAAAATCATATGGGTATGGTCAGGAAAATGTGCTCCTGATATGATCGTCTGCACATATTTGGAGATGTCCTGGCATCTTTCATGTACAGGCGAAGATAGTTTTTGGATCCAGAGCCAAGAAAGCTAATCTTTGTGGCTTTAGCACGGGAATACAAGATACAAACTAATGGTGGTCCCGAAATGAAGAAAATTATGAACAGTCGGGATGTTACATTTGATGATTCTGTGAGTCTAAGAATTCTGAGAAAGAATCTGAGTCCAACATCCACCCAGCATGTTGAGCTTGTGGGCATAGTGCCGACTAACACTGTTCAGACAGTTGATATTCTGACTAGGAATCCTGATGATATCGACACTACACCAAACTGAAAGAGGCTCAATCTTCACAACCAAGCAGAATCATCGCGACGAGTGGCCACACGAGTGATTCGTAGACCTGCTCGATATAACTGATACTGTGGCATTGCACTTCCAGTGCATTGAGGGAGCCCCTTACTTACAAAGTGCTGTGCAGGGGACACTGAAAATCCCAAATGGAAGAGGGCCATGGGATGAAGAAATGAAGTCGCTTCACCGAATCAAACTGGGAGTTGGTGCGCTGCCCAAAGGAAAGAAAGCGATCG
>CM018902.1:3721747-3724247 GCA_009663005.1 Actinidia chinensis
CTATTAAGTGACATAATTTATATATATATATATATATATATATATATATATATATATATATATATATATATATATATATATATATATAAAAGAGAGAATTATACCTATGATTTGAAAAAAAAAAGTTAGAGACAATGTATTTTGCGTAGTGAATTGACGGCGCATGCCAAAAAATGTGGGTCTCACCACATGTGGAGTATGCACTCTCTTCCATAGGTTGTACAAAATGCATTGTTACTAGCAAAACTCTTTGAAGAATTGAAAAAACATAAATAACATCTACATATGACATTGATAAAACTCATACTATTAGGTAATATACAGGGACGACCTTGTTTTAGGCCACCAACTAATGCCCCCAAATTGGAAGGGTCCCAAAAATTTTAAGACCCTTAACCATAGAAGAAGAATAAGGAAAGAAAGAAAGAAAAGAAAAAAAAAGAGAATATGAAGAGAGTTTTGGCAGGATAGTACATTTTGTGCAGTGCATACTCACATGTGATAAGACTCGCATTTTTGTTAGCTTCATCACTTGTGAGTATTTATTGTCAATGCACTGTACAGAATGCATTGTCTCTATCTTTTTTGATACAAAAAAGGCAAGAAAAAGAAAAGAACATGAAAAAAAAACAAAAAAGGGTAATAAGAAGAAAGGAAAACCCAGAGAAAAGTGGCTAGTTTAGCTTTTGATTTTTTTGTTCTTTATAACTCAGTATCTGGCCCAACTGTATTGGGTTGGAAGTCTATGTTGTTGGGGACCGGTGAGAGTAGTGGAGGTTGGTTAGAGGGACTTGGATTTTTAGTTTGTGAGTTAAGTTGACTGAGGACATTGATAACTTACATTATTTCTTAGGCATTGAAGCTTCCGGATCGCGTGGATTGCCTTTTTTTTTGATAACTTGGTATTCGGCCAAGGGACTGGATAATTGAGGGGATCAATCCCACCGTATTAGTTTGGAAGTCTTGGGTGCTGGGGATTGGTGAGAGTAGTGGAGGTTGGTTGGAGGGATTTGGATTTTTAGTTTGTGAGTTAAGTTGATTGATGACTCTGGTAACTTGCATTATTTCTTAGGCATTGAAGCTTCTCGAGGATTGCGTGGATTGGCTGTTTCTCTCTCAAACAGAGTATGCTCTAGAATTCTTGTCCAAATGGAGAAGGTTGACTGCAAACCAGTTGGGACTCCTCTTGCTCTCACTTTGGTTTGCACTATCTGCATTAGATGTGGTTGTATAGTTGGTCTGTGTTTCATGTAGGTAACAGTATGCGTTTCTTCCACCTACTTGATTACATATTTATACCCCTTCATATTACCATGAACAAATTGTGTTTTCTTACTCGGCATCAGTGCCTCGGTGATGGGATGCACGAGCAACCAATGAACCCCAACCTCATCACCTTGTTTATTGGCAGCAAGAGTTTATCTAATCGTTGAGCTGCTTGACTCAGACCTCAAGGTTGCCTCACTTTGACCTATATTAGACTTGACAGAGAGTCCTTTGATTTGGACATCATATACCTCGTGAGGCATAATACACCTATTCAACACGACTCTCAATGATGAACTAGCCTTATAGGCTCTTTCTATAACGATGTTGCCACCTCCAAAGAGAGAGAGAGACAGACCGTGGGTAGAAGAGCTTCAGATGTATGTGGGGGAGAAGTGCGAAGCTCTCTCTCCTTAGCTCTCTCCCTCTTCATCTCTTGTGATGTCTAAGTGCCTACCATCTTCCGAGATCACTTTACTACAGCCACGCTGGATATCATCCTCTTACTGTGACGGGCATGTGTTTGGTCGCTCCTCCAAACGTTCTTTATCCAGCCTACACTAATAGCAGTAAGTACATTTATTTGAAAATCTTTATTGAAATATTTGTTTAACAAAGGGGACTTTAAGATTGATTACTATTACTACTGCAGTTGCTCCATGAGGAGTTTATATATAAGATGAAGCCTATAATAAATATTGATAGGAAAGACTCCATAATCACTATGATAATGAAATAAGCTTGGGAAGGCAGCAAAATTTCACAATAATATTAATAATGATCAGCACTAAATCAACCAAGAAGGCTTCCCCCTTTTTTCCATCTTCCCACAATATCAGCAAGACTCGTGTGATGCATCTGAAGAACACAACTAGGTATACGATGCCTTTGTCTAGGCCAGCAACTTGTTTACAATAACCTCTCTTGTTTCCCTTTTGTGGGAGACAATAACATTTCCCAATCAAAACGGTTATGATGTGCACATTGATAAAATATTGAACCAAATAATTAGGAGAGGATAGCCCTTTCTTGCATCTTCCCTCGATGTCTTCAAATACATTTCAAGTTATCCAGGAACAAAACTATGCATATGGGTTTCTCCAAAGAAGTCAGTAACCTAACGTTGGTATATATGCTTAGTTGTGTTCTTGCAATGCCTTCAGTGGTACGAGGGGCTGCTACAACGACATCAATAGCCTAACCTTGGTATATATTCTTAGTTGTGTTCTTGGAG
>CM018902.1:4504247-4506747 GCA_009663005.1 Actinidia chinensis
ATGTATATGTTATACCATACCTTGAAGTTTCCAAGGTGTTTCCATGGCCAATCAGTGAGTACTCCTGGTTTAGAAGCCATACTTCTCTCTCTCACTCCTCTTCCCCTATCTTCCAAACTACTTATAATCTCTCACTTTATAGACAAAAAATTTAAACTTGACACCTGCCAAGTGTCTTCAATGCACTGGTGACATACTTTCTAACAACGCCCAACCAACAAGGTGGTTTAAAAATTTGGAAAACTTTATGTTATTAATTCCCAAATTTTCTATTAGGTAAAGGGTGGATCCGTCTACAGTTTCAATTTAGTTTCATTATAGTCCATCTGTCGATATCTAAAAAGAATTTAAACAAAATGTGAGTACGTGAAGCATACATGACCTTTTTTAAAAAAGTCACCACCATTGGTTTCTATAGTTTGACAAAAGTTTTACTTTGATACTTAAAAATTGTCATACACCCACTTTTTATCCATTCAGGTTATTAATGGGTATTGACAAGGAGACTACATTGAAACTAGATTGAAAACTGTAGAGCCCTAATTGGTCATATTGTAACTACAGGTACCAAATTTCAATTTAGGTCTAACTAAAGGGCCAATGGTGAAATTTACCCTTATATAAATACCAACATCAACCAACGTTGCCGTCCTGGATGAAAAAATAAATTCTATTGCTACACGTAACACGTACAAGTCTCAACTCTCTCAAACGGGTCAGTAAAATATTTGGGGAATTTCGAATGAGTGAAGATTGGGGATATATTAACAAACACAGAAAATTACACCACTAATTTGAAATTTCCACGTGTATAACAGTAATGACACCCAATGTGGCAACCAGACCACCCCTTTCATGGAGTTTAAATTCTTCCAACCCAATCACCCCTTTCTTGTGTCGGGGTAGGTTTGCGCACATCTTGATTAATCTCGAAATTCTGAGATTAGACAAACTTTCAATGACCCCAATGTTTGAAATATTTGATCTCCGTAAAATTCGATCTTACAATATTTTGGGGCAAACTTAAAAATATTATGCTTGCTTATTGTTTTTACTATTTTGATTTATCATTTAATGTGGCATAATATATAATCTTTATATATATTTGATCATTTGTTAGACTTATTGTATACGTGAATGGGCCACATCAGATGGAGTATAGCATTGATAATCACAGTTTTGGCAAGCTAAATTTACTCCGTTTTAGTTAGCTATTTTGAGTTTTTTCGTTTTAAGTGAAATTTTTTATTTGATCTAGATTTTATACTTTTTAGTTCCTCTAGACTAGGAAAATATGAAAGTATAAATTTTACTAAATAAAAAAATTTATTTTTACCCAATAAATAAGCTAAATTCTTTGTTTTTAATGAATTATTTTATAAATTTAGTAAAATAATTTTATATTTTTAAATTCATCTCGTCAAGAAAAACTAGAAAGTAAAAAAAAATAAAATTACTCAAAATGTAACAAAAAATCACTAAAAATGTATCATCAAACAAAGTAAATTCACCTCGTCAAGACAAACCAGAAAATAAAAAAAATAAAATACTTAAACGGTAACAAAAAATCACTAAAAATGTAAGATATCATAAATCAAATTAAATTCATCTCGTCAAAAGAAACTATAAATTAAAAAAAAATACTTAAACGGTAATAAAAAATAACTAAAAATGTAATATATCAATATTTAAAGCAGCTAAATTAGCTCACTTGTAAGGCATATTAGCTCTTTAGGCTTGTTTCACTTGAAATGAGAACAACTTCCTTTTATTTGGAGGCCCCAGTGAGCTAAGCTATATTAGCTCTTTTGGCTTGTCTCACTTGAAGTGAGAACAACTTCCTTTTATTTGGAGACCCCAAGACTTGCTTGTACTGGAAAGCCAAAACTACTCTTTACCTTCCCTTAATGAATGATTTCCATTTTCCCACTCTTAGAAAAGCTGCTTATGAGCTTTCTTTCCATGATTTGGTCAATCCCAAACAGGGCCTAAGTCGGGTAAAGCCAACTTTACTTCTTTCCCAAAAAACCGATCAAGTGGTCCTTACCCCGTGGATCATCTCCCCTCCATATTGATCTCATCTATTTATATCTCTTTGTACCCCTCTTGTGGATTCATGTCCGAGCCCACATCGATAATTTAAAACCTTCATTTCGTAAGTTTTGCAGTGAAGGTCATCCGTGTAAAAAAATAATTTTATCGAATATTTATATACACACAAGAACAAAATGCATTTTATTTTATATAATGAACAATTGATATAATTGTAAGATTGAACAATTGATATAATTGTAAGATTAAACAATTTATTTTATAAAATAAAATACATTTTTTTTCTTATAGTAATAAGTGTTCAATAAAACTTATTTTTTTCATCAATGACCTTTATTGAGGGGTTGAGGAGAGATGTTGTTCAAATTATTGGTGTGGAATCAACAAGAGAGGTATGGAGGGGAGTTTGGGTTTGGGTTTGGTGTTGCCCCTCAAAAGGGTAAACACT
>CM018902.1:4529247-4531747 GCA_009663005.1 Actinidia chinensis
TTTTATTAAGAAACCGAAAAAGTATAAAATGTTGATTAATCAATGAAAAAAATTTCACTAAAGACAATAAAAGGTGAAAAGAAAAAAAGATAAAAAAATTACCCAAATAGAAAGGGAATTGATTTTCGTAAGTCCATTTTCTTTAATTGTATTTTTTTTATATTTATTAAAATTATTTTATCTAATAATCGTAATAAAAATATTTGAGTAAAACTAAATATTTAAATAAATTTATCATAATAAGGAAAAAAAATCTATAATATAAGACACAAATATTTTTGAATATTTCAAACTATCTCTTACTATTTACGATTGAAATTCACTTTAGTTAATTCAATGATTCAAAGTTTACCTGAAACTATTTTTTTCACCAAAAAAATATCATTTCCTTATTCTCAAATGTGTGTGGCCTACATAAGTTGTGATCTAATGGTTAAACTAACAACACTTTTTCAAAATCATTATACTTTTAATTTGTTCTCCATTTTGTAGTAATGTATCTCTTATCTGACGTTTATATATTATCTGATTTTTAAATTGTAGAATTTTAATGAGTACATTTAAGAGGTGATTTATTTTTTTACGTAATTCCAGTGACACGAACAATTATTAGTTATTTAATAAGGTCGTATATATTGTGGATACAATCAGATCCTAATTTTCAATGTATATCCTAATTTTTATAGACTTAGAGCTCGCGAGCTAAATTTCTGAACAAACATGTCTTAAAATGTGTTTGAACCTATCAAGACTTATATAATTAGTTAGTGTCAGTGAATTGGAACTGAACCACAAATCGAATTCAAATTTGGGTAGAACTCAATTTTAGATAGGTGTTTGGTCTTGTCACTTGGCTATCAACGTGGAATTGTGTTGTGTTGTAATTGCCAATTGGTGATATGCTGTCATTTTGCTGTCATTTTTTGACAATAATTTGAACCAACCCAACAACGTCCCCATCAATATAGGCTATAGCAACTTAAGAAACTATGATGCCGCCTTTGAAAGTTGGAGACCATTAGTAAAGTGCGGCCCATTTTTTACCATACAAATGTGTAAGATTATATATTTAACTTAAGTCATTTATGTAGCCCACATAATATATATAGTACATATGTAATTATGAGTTTAATGAGAACTATATATTTAGCCTTAAATTTATGGTATCGATCAACAGATGGGGTGAGTTTTCAATATTTTTACTTTGATGAGAAGTAGAGTCCTAATTAAATAAGAGAATTGGTCATGTCTCTGCTTATGTAAGACCAATTAATGTTATTTTTTCATCAACTAAGAATACTGAAAGAGTGAATAGAGGATCAAGAAAGAGAACATTTTCTACTAAATTAAAGATTGGAGATTAAAGTTTCAAGGTTAAAGATCGGAGCTATTCTCAATTAATTAATGAATCTATGGTTTATTTTCCCTTTTATGCTTTATTTGTGAGAATCATAATAGTTCAAAATTATGGATTTATGAGTTGTTAATTAGGTAATAGATAACAACATTAAGGTTAATTTATGAAATGTGATTAGATTATATGACTACCGATATTCGGTCAATCTGATTTTATTGTATGTATATTTAATTGACAGGTTCTACTTGTTAGAAATGATTAAAACGTTTAATCTAAAATCATTTGGTTATAGGTGCAGTAGTTTCTAGAGGAGATATATTAAACTTGGGTGGTTAAGGTGGGTGATGTGGGATAAGTTTATCACTCTCCTGCACTTGCAGCCTGAATCCATGTGGAGGTGACAATGAGATGGTGATGTGCGACCTAGTCGGAGACTTTCCCACGCGAGGGTGATGCGGTGAGACGAGAGAGCCACCATGATCTAGCCCTGATACCATGTTAGAAATGATTGAGGTATCCAATTTAAAATTAATTTGTTAAATGTGGAGTAGCTTCTAAATTATATATATTAAGTTTCAGTGACTGATGTGAGCGATGTGGGACAGGTTTACCACTTCCCCTCACGTGCAACTTGGATGCATGTAGAGGTGACGAGGAGATGATGAGGTGAGACCCAAGTGTAGACTTCCCCACGCCAGAGTGGTGTAGTGAGATGAGAGAGTCACTCAAGACCTAATTCTGATACCATGTTAGAAATGATCGAGACGTCCAATCTAAAATCAATTGGTTATAGGTGGAGTAGCCTATCGAGGAGATATATTAATATTGAGTGGATGAGGTGAGTGATGTGGTACAAGTCTAACATGCCAATTATTTTTAAGTTTAACACTTTGATCATTTCTAACATGGTATTAGAGTTAGGTCTTGGGTGACTCTCTTGTCTCACCACACCACTCTCATGTGAGAAAGTCTCCACCCGGGTCTCACCTCACCATCTCTTCGTCATTTACACGCGCGTAAGAGTGTTAGACTTGTCCCACATCGCTCGTCTTAGCCATCCTAACTTGATATATATATAATTTAAAAACTACTCCACTTATAACTAATTAATTTTAGATTGAAAGCCTCGATCCTCACCGACAC
>CM018902.1:4816747-4819247 GCA_009663005.1 Actinidia chinensis
TATCAAATTCAATAGAAGAGTTCAGATTCACTTGAATATGAGGGATCAGGTAACAACACTGTTAAGATACTAGTATAACAACAATGTTAAGGTACTCAAATTTGAATTAAAAAAAAATTATCAAATTCAATAGAAGAGTTCAGATTCACTTGAATATGAGGGATCAGGTAACAAAATAAATATGTAATATTTACTTTTTAAATTCAAAAAATATTTATTTTTTCAAATTTAGAAACTATATGGTTCTCTTAATATGAAAGCGATAATATGGAATTTTTAGTCATCAAATGTACGGCACTGCCCAACACGTGAATCACAACCTCAAAGAATTAATTAAAAGAGTCCTGTTCAGACAGGCTCGAGCCTGTTGTAATACTACAGGCTCGCCTACGTAGCGCACCTATATCCACTCATTTAGAGTAGACTCTACTTTAAAAAAAAAATTATGAGATTTACTCTCAAATAAGTGAATATGAATGCGCCACGTAACCGAACCCCACATACTCGAGCTCGTCTTAACATTCTCCTAATTAAAAAGAGACCCACATATATGGCACTGAGAGAGCGCTTACTGCAACCGCAACAACACTCGTACATGAGTATTAAAAGCATTCTCACCAATCACAACCTCCAAAGAGTTAATTAAAAAGAGACCAACATCACAGAGAGAGAGAGAGAGAGAGAGAGTGAGTGAGTGCTCACTGCAACGGCAACAACACTCGTACATGAGCATTAAGCATTCTCACGAGTCACGAAGTGAAACACATTATTTTTTCTATTTCATTTTTAAAAAAATATTTTATAATATTTGTCAACTTAAAAAAATTAACTACTTAAATATTATATGTTTTTTATTCACATTTTGATGTGACACATTTATTTTTTTATTATTTGTAGGTAATTTAAAATTGCTTATCAAGAGTAATTCTAGAAAATTAATTTTTTTAAACATGACATTTTTAACTCCATAAAAAGTTAAATTTTTAAAATTAATAAATAAATTAGGACGAAGGGAGTATATGAGTAATGATATACGAACTTGTGGGGTTGGGGGATGAGAAGAAACTAAACAGAAATTATAGTGGTGATGAACAAGCAAATTCTAGTGTTTTGAACACTACACGGTGGACCTACAAGACAACAATAATGAGAAAGACTTCCAGAGTTATTTTGGGGATGGCTCTCCGACGGTCAATTTAGTAATCAGAACGAAAGTAAAAAGAGTAAGAGAAAGGTTCTTGGTAATAGTTTTAGAGAGAGAAAGTCAGAGGAGAGAGAAATTATTGCTTACCTGTGAGAAAGGATATGTCCTATTTGTGCATGTGAGGACGCACTGACTGCCATATCAGTGAGTAAGCTGACCTAATCATGCACTTAGGGAATGACTGGTAGCTAGTCTATCGGATCATCAGAGCTTGAACCCTATCGTACGTGTGACAGAGGAAACTTATCGTGGTGTACGTTACCCTCTAACCCTGAAGTCTTGTCTTGGGCATACAAGTTCATCGACCGAGTCTCATGCGAAGATGCCAATTAAACCTACTATGAAACGACAGTCTGTTGGCTGCGCTCACCCAAGCTCACCTGAAAATAAAGCATGGTATTTTATCCTCAGACAGAACCGATAAATTTAATGAATAGTGTTGCAAGCTAATTAATAAATTTTATAAACTTTTATTACTTTTTCTATTGCAGTTGAATTGATCCAATGATACTCAGTGTGCCCCAATTTATTTGCCTATTTTAAGAATTTAACTTTTTATGGAATTAAGGAAAGATGGTAATATACTTTATAAATTTTAACTTTTTTGAAATTAAAATAATTTTACAACAATTTAAAATTAAACTTATTAAAAGTGTAAAAGGTGAAACCGTCCCATCAATTAAAAATTAAAAGAACAGCACGTAATGTCTATAATATTTGGTATTTGACTTCTTAAATTATAAGACAGATATTTTGGAACATACAAAATAAAAAAAAGTGGATAAAAAAATTGGGCGGATGGGGTGTATATCTTTTCAATCCGGCTTATAAAAAAATTTAAAATTTTGCCCTCCTAATTAGTTTTTGTACTATTTTTTTAAATTATGGCTCTATTTGGAATCAATTTTTTTTTCTAGGTTTTTTACTTAAAATAAACAAAAAAACCAATCAGAGTGGCTTTTTTGGTTTTCTGTTTTTGCTTTTTTGCTTAATTTTAGCTAAAGCAAAGTCTCAAAAGCAAAAAAGATAAAAAATCTTAACCTTTTAAGTAATAAAATTTTAAAAGCTTGATTTTTAATCATTATCAAAAGAGCCTATATTTCTGGTTATTCCATTCCATCCAGTGCTTCACATATCGGCTTGTTATAAATTACACTCCACATTCACATTCTCTTCACTTTTTCTCTCGCTCTCTATCTTTCAGACTCTCTCTCCCTCTCTCTCCCTCTCTCAGTGATCTCTACATATATTGTATTGATTCTTGGTAAGTTAAAAGAAAGTTGTTTACGTTTTCAT
>CM018902.1:4976747-4979247 GCA_009663005.1 Actinidia chinensis
TTTTTCTTTATTTCTCTCATTCTTTCCCCCTCTCCCTCTCTGTTTCTCTTTGCCAGTCACCAAAACCAACACTGCAAGTCACCAACACCGCTGGACGTTGCCATCGTTGCAACCTGTCATTGTTGGTACCGCCTCTCTTTCTTTCACTCATCTCTCTCTTCCTACCCACCACCTCTTCTACCTCGAACCACAACACACCACCATTGTCATCGCATGTATCACATCTTTCTCTTTCACTATTCTCTCTCTTGCTCCACCACCACTACTGCCTCTGCATCCACCTCCATATTCACATTATCACCAACCACCATACTACGTCATGCCATAGCCTCCCCCTCATCACCGTCACCCCGTCGCATCTCTCTCTCCCAGTGGCAGCAAATTAGGTTTTGTAATTTGGGCTGTGTTAGAATTTTTTGGGTTAGGTTTTTTATTTTTTTTAGGTTGGGTCGAAACTCACGTTAACACCGGCAGCGATAGGGAGAGATGAGGATGGGGGTTGAGGCAGGGTCCCTTCTCTTTCTTATTTTTTTATTTTTATTATTTTGTTTTATAAGGCAGTGAGTACTGAACCGATTGTTCTGGCACAAGAGTAAAATTTTTGGCGATAGAACCAGCAATGGAACCACCACCACTCCGATATGTTGGATTTTTTTGATTTATTTTTTTATCAGATTGGGTAGTGACTTTTTCTGATTTCTGTTGCTTATTTTTTAGTTATTTGGATGGTGTTTGTTCAAGTGAAAATGAAATCAAAGAAAACCAAAATGATGAAGAATGGAGCAACTGAAAAAATAGAACCCAAATTAAATGCCTCAAAGGCTTCGAATGTCAGTCTTTTCTTAAATTTTTTCCCTCATCTATTTTAATTTCTTGGTTGTTTATATAATTTGATTTGGTTTTACATTTTTAGATTCTTAAAAAAATCACTAAGGTTGTATATGAATCAAAGATTTGGTACGAAATAAGAAAATAAAAAAAATTAGACGATCCAACAATTCAAAAATATTGGATCCTTACATTTTTTTTATCAAATTCTTAATCCAAACACAGCCTAAGAAAGAAAAAAATCGGAAACAAAATCAGATAAATTAGCTAATTTAAATTGCCTTAGCCTAATTTGGCTTAGTTTTTTGGATTTTTTTAGTTGTTTTGGCTATTGAAATTTTTCATTTTTTTTATCTGTTTATTCAATTTTTTACATTTTCACATCAATAGGAATTGAAAAATTATAAAAATTCAATCAAACAGTATAACATGTTCACCAAAAATAAAAAATAAAAAATTAAAACAATTATATTAGCTTAAAAAAATTAGTCCAAACTGAACCTCTTCTATCTTTTATTTTAGTGAGAACATTCAAAATTTTGAACCAACTTTTTTAATGTATATAGTATTATTAATTTTCAAACATTACGTTAAGAAAAAAGAAAAAAAAATGTATGAATTACTTAAAAGGAAAGATAGATAAATACGGACAAGTGCACGTGGAGGGGCGGCGCACGTGGGTCCTACTCATAAACCACTATGCTCCCGAACATGATATGAGACGTCAGAAAGGCCATTTCTTTGCTGTATTCTTCTACATCCAACAAAAAAAATATTCCACAATCAACCAAAAGCTTTTCGGCCTTCTTGAAAGGCCGATTTTGATATATATATATATATATATATATATTATTTTGTTTTAAGATAAGCACTTATACTATGTTTGAATCAAGAATTTAATATAAATAAATTAATTAAATGATTCAATGATTCCAGACAATTGAATCATTTTATTTATTTATTTTATTATTATTTTTTTCACAAAATCCACGATACAAATAAAGCCTAAAAATTGAACAACTAAGGTTACCAAGTTATCTGATTTTTCATCACTTAACACATAAGAGCCTAAATAGGCTCCATCAGCCCTTTTAATTTAGGAATGATATAGAAAATTATTCATGCTTTTGTAACATGTCCCAAAGCCTCTTATGAAACATTGTGGACTCCACATTGAGAAGTGGGACTCACATATAGACATATTGACATACTAGTGCTTTATTTTGTTTATTTTTTTTTTAGAAATTGCAACCTTTTAAAGAAACTTGCATTTGATGTCTTTAAAATCAAATCAGAAGATAGTGATTATCGAGATTATCCTTATATTAATTTCACTCTCAAAAGGTATTTATGACTATGTGTTAGAGGATGCAACAATGTCAATACATTCATATGGACGGCTCATGCATTGCGGGGTGTGATTGGAATGCCATAAAAATTTTAATTTTTTTCATTGGACATCAATTGATTTTCAGATCAAATGATCAAATGCTGATCCTATAATTTGCAAAGATTGGTTTAGAGAAATTAACAAATTTTATGATTTTTCTCATTTTAAAGAAGACAAACACTTTTGAAACACACCAAAATAAATTTAAAAACTGGGTAAACAAATTAAGATGGATGAAGTAATTTACGGGGAACATTGGAGTATGACTTGTCTTTCATTTTG
>CM018902.1:5286733-5291733 GCA_009663005.1 Actinidia chinensis
CTGTAATTTTTGATATACAATCTTGTAATTTTAAAAATTCATAACCAGGATTTATGGTTCTCTTCAATCTCACTATTTCCTAGGAAGTTTTCCCTTCACTTCATTCCTCTCACATTTCTCACCTCACTGTGAGACGAATGATGAAGATGTAAAGTTTTTTTTATTTCCTTTTTCTTTTCATTTCTTGTTGTTTCTCACCAAACTCACAACGCCAAACAGGCTCTTATGCCATCTATTTTCGTTCAGTCTTGCTCTATACTACTGTGTGATTATGATATTTTTCTTTCTTTCCGGAGATAAGGTAAGATGCCTTTCGCATGTCAGGTAGTCATTTCTCCTCTTGCAAGAAATTGCAAGTCAGTTCGTGGTGTAGATTTCGGGTCACTCAAGACTTTCAAAGATTGTGTTTATAAATTTCACGACTGAAACATACTTTTGTTTGCCTTTTTGTTGTACACTAAACGATTCAAACGGCACAGTATTTAGAGGTAGATTGACTGGTAATATGATAAATATGCCTTCAATGGAATCAGAA
The DNA here is from genome assembly GCA_009663005.1 of Actinidia chinensis. Classification (NCBI taxonomy): domain Eukaryota; kingdom Viridiplantae; phylum Streptophyta; class Magnoliopsida; order Ericales; family Actinidiaceae; genus Actinidia; species Actinidia chinensis. Next base: position 5,287,269 of record CM018902.1, read on the forward strand.
AGCTTATGAAGGGATAATAATTTTGCATGTTTTGTTTCACCGATGAAATATAGATGACCTAGGTGATGCGTCCCATTCTAATTACTCGATGGAACCACAAGGGTAAGAATGGGGTTAATATATATATAGTTTTTCTGGTTCCACATCTGAGATGATATGGCTTTTTGTACACTTGATGCTAATCCAAGCTTAATACATGTGAACGTTTTTTGAGAAGCACGGAACTTATCTTTTATTTTCTCTTACTAATGTCGCCGTTACCGGATGTATTTTATATCCAAAGTAGTTCTGGTAGAAGTCTATCCTATCTACCAGATTACCTAAAATAGGAGATTTTAAAAAATAGGATGGAAGCTATCCTAATCTACCAGCTTATAAAAATAGGGAAATGGAGAAAAAAATATATAGAAGTCCACCAACTACCAACTACTCCCCTAACAACTTATTTCAAATTTTAATTTGAATTTATTAGAAACAGAAACTACTTATCCTAATCTTCGCCACTATCCCCTCAAGTGGGTGCGTCGAATCTATTATGCCTAACTGTTGATGGAGAAATTCAAAAGCTTAGCTGAAACAGTCATTTTTGTAGAATTCAGCTTGTGTTTTCGTTGAACAAACGGCTTACAAATAATACCAGCCTCTCCATTCTCTTTATGAAGTGTCTGTCAATCTTAACGTTTTTTGTTCTTTCATGCTACATATGGTTATGAGTAACGGCTAATCACGCTTTGTTGTCACAATAACTAGTTTCATAGCTCTCTAGTGTCGTTGTTTAATTCTTTAAGAATTTTTTTAAACCATATATCTCACATACTCCATCGCCATAGCCTGATACCAGCTTCTGTCCTACTTCGTTCTAGTACACTTTGTTTTCCTTGCTTTTTTCAAGTGATTAAATTTTCCCATATCTAGGTGTCAGTAACCTTATGTGGTCTTCTATCTATCTGTAACTGAACTGCCCATCCGCATCTGTGTAGCTTCACTAATCTTCTTCGTCACTCTTCTTAAGACCACTCCCCTTTCCCTGGAGTACTTTTTCAAATATCTTAGATCCGGTATACTGCCTCACGATGTACACCTTCTAGAGTGAGTGCATAAACTGACTTACTATGCTTACTGTCAAATGAATATCTGATCGAGGTGTGAGATAGATAAATCAGTTTCCCATCAGCTTCTGTAAGCAGGATTGTATTCACCGGATTTCCATCATTGGTATTCCTAGTTTTCGGATTATGAACGATTGAGTATCGCAAGTTTACAATCACTCTTCCCGTTTCTTTAAGGATATCAAGAATGGTATTTTTCTTTTGTGGACAATAATACACCCCTTTTATGAACGAGGCAACTTACATTGAACCAAGAAAGTATCTTAGATACTCCAAATCTTTAAATTTCAAATTCCAAATCTAGACTTTTTCTTCATCATCTCTTTCAAGACATTATCCTCAATAAGAATAATAGTCATCCATATATACTATCAAATTGCAATCTTCCCATCACGGAGTGCTTTACTAACATAGTATATCACTTTGATCTTTGGCATATCCTTGTTTTTAACGGATTGAGTAAATCGTTTCACCCAGACTCTTGGAGATTGCTTGAGAGCCCGTATAATGATTTCTTCATCAAGCCTACACAACCTAGATCCAAAGTGTTCATCAAATCCAGTCGGGTGATACTGTACTTCCTTTCCTCCTTCCAAATTACCATTTCCAAATATTATTCACATCTAACTGTTGAAAGATGCCACAAGATTTTGCTGCATTGAAGAGGCACTCTCACAATATTCAACTTTGCCACTAGAGCAAAGTCTCAAGATAATCAATACCATAGGTTTGGTAAACATTTGGCCCCAATCGTACTTTATATCTTTCTAGAGATCCTCTAATTATACTTGACGGTGAACACCCATTTGAAAAAACCCACTGTTGTCCCTTTCCTTTTTAACAGATCGCTACTTCCCATGTATGATTGTTCTCATTGCCCCCATCCTTTTCAGAAAAAACAACCTTCTTCCACTCAGGAACCTGTAAAGCATCTATACATGCTGTGGAATTTTCTACCAAAGATATGTGAAGTAATGCAAAAAGAGGAGAAAGATTTTTATAGGACACATAGTTATACATGGGGTGTTTGGTAGCAAGATCGTACACCCCTTATGGTAGCAATGGAAATATTTAAGATCATAAAGGACTCAAACTAGAGTGAAATAAATTGTTACAGGTTGATAGGAATCGTTTGAATTATTCCTGGACATTCCGGATGATTTTGGTTCTTCCTCATTCGAATTCATGGCCTTGTAGAGGATTGGGATTGCCCTTTCCTTTGAATTAATTCTTCCCCCCTCCTCGTAGGTCAAGAGTTCTATATTTTTAGTAACTTGTTTATTCCCCCCTTTCAGTATTACTTGTGATTTGATTGTGAGATGACATATAAATACCAATCCAAACTTTCCATATTCCACACCACCATTTTTTATCCAAATTTAGCAGTTTTTTCCAAAAAAAGGGGGGGACATCTCATAGTTTGTTATATCCCATCATGAAGTCTTAATATTCGGGTGACAAATGAGTTGATTTGATGGTACAAAAAATTGTTTTTGGTTTGGTGTTGGTTGTTATTTCTATTTAAACACTCTTGATCTTCACTTGTGCTCTTCCACCTTGAAGATGAGTTTGCAAGAAAATGTTGGAGTTTCAAAAAAGGTTACAGCCATGGTGACAACACTTTTTTGAAATCGGATACAACATTTATAATCCTTTCTTATTAGGGTGCTATCCTACAAAAACAACAATTTTCTAGCCCTAGAATCAAGTTTTTTTTCCCTGTTAGTGGTCCCCCCCCCCCCCCCCCCCCCCCAAATGATATGACAAGCACAGTTGCAACCCAAATTTTTAGAGGAAGTTAGATAAGCCTAGATGTCGGATTACAGTTTGTGAACATCTGTAAGGTGTTTGAAATTTTAATATCCTAGTGGCATCCTATTTTATGAATAGGTAGCTGTGAGAATAGTTCAACACACCCCAAAGATATTTGGGTGACCTTTATTTATACAACATACAACTCTAGCCACTTGTCCAAGGGTTTGTTATTTTTTCGTTCAGCTATTCCATTTTGTTGGGCAGTATCATTCAAGAACTTTGTGAACTATGCCCTTTTCTAGAAGAATTTGCCGCCAACCTTTTTTGAAATACGCTTCATTGTCCTAAAACGGAAAACTAATTTTTTATTTATTTGAATTGTGTCAGCACCAAGGTGTAAAATTTTTTAAAACTTTTCCCTCCACTTCTGAATTTTTCTCGTAGTAATAAACTCAGCTTATCCTTGGGTGGTCATCTATAAAGGTGACAAACCATTTTTTTGCTGAAAGTCTGAGATTCTTGAAGGCCCCCCCTACATCACTATGTATAATGAAAAAGGTTTTGGAATTCTGTATGGTTTAATGGAAATGGGGTAAAACGCTGATATTAGCTAACTCACAAATTCATGACTAAAATGAAGATTTTTTATTCTAACAAACTTTAAAACAAATGCTTTAAATATTGAAAACTTGGTGGCCCTATCTATAAGCCACAACATATTTTATCACTACTAGCTCTGAAATGTTTCAAAACAAGTACTTGTATTACCACTTGTCTTGTAATAGGCCTTTTTCTTTGTTTGGATCCATCTTCAAAGAAATAAAGTCCCCATCTCTCTAGCATTTGCCAATCGTCCTACCCGAGGTTAGTTTCTGAAACTCACATAAGAAGGATAAATTAACGGACACTGATGATCATTGGTTATTTTACTTATGGATAATAAATCAAAATAAATGTGGGGGAACATGAAGAACTATGAAGTGGAGAAGGAGAAAATGAACGTTTATCCTTTTTCTCTCTAGCTATACTGAAAGGACCGTCCGCAATTTTGAATCTTTTTTGTTGTTCCGGCCATGGTTTTTATATGAATGAGAATATTTTTGAAGACCATCATGTGATCATGGCTCCAGAGTCAATGATCCAAGATATGAACATTGCTTTTATACTAGAAAGAGCTGCAATGAGATAAGTACCCACCAAACCCCTGTTGAGATAATGAGCAGAAGGTTTAATATTGTGAGATTGAAAGAGTTTGTACAGTGGCCTAATTTTTTTTTTGTTAAAATTAGGGCATCTCTTTGGTGATCCCTGAGAATCTTCACTCATGGTCTGAAATGCTCTGCCATCACTTTCGTTATCTTCTTAAAATTCTGGGGCTTGCCCGTGTTTTTCCAGCATTTCCTCTTTTCGTAATGCCATGTTTTTGTTTTACAATATCCACCCCATGGGGTGTCTTCCTTCTTCTATCTCATCTGAATCATAAGAGCCTCTAAAAACAAGAAACCCCGAGCTTCTATTTCTGGGTTGGCTTAGGTTCTATATCTGTCCACAAATCACTTTCACGCTAAGCCTCCTCCCTCCTAACAAGACTTCTAAAAAAT
>CM018902.1:5371733-5374233 GCA_009663005.1 Actinidia chinensis
ATTAAAAAAATATATTTTTCCCTTAAAAAAATTAAAAAAGATTTTATCGTGTTTAGTGATTTTTTTAAAATTAAATAAAAATATTTATATTTTCGGACTCTTCTCATTGAGAGAAACTAAAAAAGTATAAAATTTTAAATAAACAACTAAAAAGTTCATTAACGAGAAAAAATTCAAAAATCAAAGAACAAAAAAAAACTTAAAAAAAATCATATGCCAAACTGGACCATAGTGAACAGTTTGATCAAAATTTTATATTTTTCAGTTTTTATTGACGAGAGAAGTCTAAAAATTAAAAAATATATTTAATTCAATAAAAAAATCACTAGATGCAAAAATATTTTGACTTGATAAATTAGTTATTTTTTGTTTTTAGTAAAATTTTTTAAAATTTGAACAAGATTTTTGAGTTTTTAGATTTCTCTCATTAAGAAAAATTTAAAAATATAAAAATTTTAATTATACAATAAAAAATTCAACTAAAAAAAATAAAAAAATAAAAATAAAAAATAACTATCTTTTTTTAAAAAAAGATCAAATTAAGCTTATATTTCTATTTGTTTTGTTTTTCTTTCCACAAGTTCCGAACATAACTTGAGTTAGAGAAAAGTAGTATATTGATATTCGTTCGGAAAACAGTGGGATGGTGATGATGGGACTGTCTTACGCCCCTAGGCTCTAGCGTGTCGTGTTGTAGTGATGCCAGCTGTGCCAATAAACAATTCTGGCAACAAAGAAGGCAAAATTACAATAACCCTCCTGAAGTTTTTGACTAACACAGATCCATTCTCCAGGTTCTAAAACTTATACTGACCTCCCCTGTCAGTATTTGTTGGGCAAAAGATTTAACAAAAAATAAATAATCATTTTACCATTCTATAAACACTAATTTTTCATTCTTACCATTGTTTCTCTCCTAATTTCTCTATATTTTTTCCTTTCTTTTCTTCCCTTTGAAATATCCTTTGGACACTATCCCTTCCCAATCAAATGAGGCCACGGCCAACGAAACACAGCATGTGCGTGTGCGTGTGCGTGTAAGAGAGAGTAATTAGTGGTAGTTTTACAATTTTTCCGCACTGTCCCTTTTTTGATTCACTTACTAGTCTAGTTTTTAAAACATTGCCCCACACTTTTTTTGGGGTGGTGTGGTGGTTTGACATCGAGTTATTAAAAAATTTTTTTATTTTTTATTTATTATAATTCAACTTTAAATTATGTGAATCGTTTAAAAAAAATAAAATAAAAAATATTTTAATTGAATCTAAATAGAATAGAAATGCTATTGGATTGACTTAAAAAAATGATTTCCTAAATAAAAAAATTAGATAGAATGGCGAGGCAACTCCTATGAGGGAGATGGAGAAGCACTTTGTTGACCAAGCTGTTGGCTAACGGAGTGGAAACCCTAATGGGCTCGTTTGGCCTATTGGATTTGGAAGGTAGGACTTTTTCCCCGATAATTGTCCTCCTCTGGCGTTGGGCAGTCGATCTGGAGGCGGGAAAAGTTATGCCCCCCGAGGCTAGAGGCGTATAATTTTTTTTGGGTGGCCTAAACCCAACAAAAGTTATCCCCGGGGAATAAGGGAGGTTGGGGATAAGAAAAAACATATCTACATTTTTTTTTTCTATCGCGAGAGAAATCAAATATATCTTTTTAATATCTAAAATTTTATATTTTGTTTTCTCTCTATATATTTTCCTTCTCTCTTTCTTCCTTATCCTCCACCCTTCTCCCCTTCTTCTCCACGTTCTCCACACAAACTTAAAAGTTCTCCCTCTAAAGTTCTTTTCCCCCCTTCAATCGCCTCCAGCCAACGAGCCCTATGTTACTCAAAAAGCCAGGGACGGTAGATGTAGTTCTCATAGAGTAAGGTTATTATGTAGTAGTCATGAAATTCAGAGAGGTAATTGTAATGTTAATTCCATAGAGAAAAAGAAAACCAAAACAAAACTAAAACAAAAACTGATCATTGACCTCTCCCCGCCATTCCACTACCCCTCTGGACAGCCTGTTTTCGATTTGCTTTTTCTTTACAACTTCCAAAATTGTTTTCAAATAATACTAAAAGAACACGCTCGTACACAAGCTGGCTACAGCCACTGTCCACGCTGGCATCATGTCTTACGTGGCGATAGTGACCTCTCAACATCGCACGTTCGTGCCATGTTGGATTTTAGTCTGTTCCATAAATATTTAAAAGAAAAAATAACATTTTCTCCTTCTCAATTTGTTTATAATTTTTTTTTGGTTTTTGACATCTCAAAATATACGTCTATATTGCAAAATAATTTCTAAACTAGTATAAATTTTTTCTTTAACCCACTCACTTCTGAGTCGATGTGATGCATTCATTTTTTTACTTGTAAGGAATCTCAAATTATTATTATAAAGTTAAAACTTGTTAAATGTCGCATTCTTATTTTTTAAAAAGTTGAATGTTTTGACCGAACAAACAAATTGGGACGGATGAATTATTCTTATGTTCATCACTTGTGT
>CM018902.1:5386733-5391733 GCA_009663005.1 Actinidia chinensis
TATAAACTCGAAAAAATCTATCACAAACAAAGTCTCATTATTCGAACTATAACGGGTCGGATTGGACTATTTTTGACATGATAATAAAATAAAAAATTGAAATTTATATTAAATTTATGTACAAAATAATATGGTTAATCGAAACATCTAATAAGATGGTATTTATTTACTCTCTGTCCCAAAATGATTATTCACTTTTTTTTTTAAATTTAATATCTTATAATACTTATTCATATATCTTATTTTCATAATATTAATTGAAAAAGATAATCTAGAAACTAGATTTTTTCATATTAAAAAATAGGAAAAATAGATTTTAAATAATAAATAAAGGGAAGTAATTTCTACACTTCACAATTTGATTTCTGTACTCCAAAGTAGGAGTGTAGAAATTAATATCAATATACTATTAATTTCTGTACTCCTATTTTAGAGTGCATAAATCAAATTATGGAATGTGAAAATCAATTACCTAAATAAATTATAAAGGGCATCACTAAACATTTTACCTTAGGCCCAAATAGCATTGAGCCGCCTCTGCTTGGGCCTTTCATGGTGCGTTCAGCAGAGCCTCTTTTTCTTTCCATGCATCTTGAGCAAGCCCTGTCCTGTATTTGGGCCCATGGGCGATAAGCCCATTTAAAAACCTCACCACGGCTATTTTTTTATTTAATACAAAAAAAAAAGAATGCCTTTGTTTTGATTAATTTTCAGAATCAATTTTTAAAATAGTTTTCAAAAAATTTATTTGGTTAATGATTTTTAAAATTTAATTTTTTGAGAATTTCTTAAAAATAGACACAAATATTAAAGAGATGTCTTTAAATTTTTAAAAATTAATTTTGGTAAAAAGTGAATAATATATGAAAATAATTTTTGAAACAATTTCTAAAAGAGTATTTTACAAAATTGAAAAAAAAATGTATCTTGATGCTTTTATTGAACAAGCCAAGCATGGATTTATCTTATACATTTCAATAATTATTATTTTTTTCCCCTTCGAATTTCGAAATGTTACAATTTTTGTTTTGTTTTTGCAATTTGAATTTCTTCAATTAGTCAATAGACTCAATACAACCTGCAGGATAATACATATATTTAGATTAAAATTTGTTTGCTTTTCCCCTTTTTCCCCTTTCTTTTTTAAATTCAAATAATGAGATTAAAATTCTAAGTTTCAATAAAGTACATTCAATAACAAAACTAAAAAACGAAAAAGAAACAATAAATGCATTGGATGTTGAACAAACTTTATTATATTTTCAAAAAATGAAAAGTCACTGCAGAAATGAGTATATATTGACGGACAAATTAAAAAAATTCTTTAAAATTGTGAATTTTTAAAAAGGGATAAATAAAAGAGAAAAAAGGGAGTAATTAATTAATATATGTTTTTGTTATCCCAAACGGTAAATGTTGGGCTTGGTGTGTAATATTAAAATTCAGAATATAATATTACATCTAGTAAGAAAGTGCCTCAATCACTAAACTAATTCTTGATGTTAGAGTAAAATAATGTAGGTATCCTCATTTTAATGGATTTCCTTTTCACAATCAATTTTGGAAAGGTTGGTTAATGACACACACATGTATATATAACTTATGTATATGGGAAATGGGCGTTGTTTCTCTAATGGTAGAAAAAAACAGTACTTCAATTGAGTGGACCAATTGTAGTGAGAGGAAGAGAAAAAGAAATAATAATAATAATAATAGTGAGTTTCTCATTTTGTAATTACTCGTATATAATAGATTTTGTTATTTTTCTTTGTTGACGTTGGCAATTTAGTACCGAAGGTGAAAAATAAAATAAAATAAAATAAAAAAGTTAACGATTCAATCGTTTGGGCCATTGAATTGAATGATCTTCCATTTCCATTTCTATTTTATTTTTTTCATTAAATTCTTAAACAAAACTCAGCCTTAGTAGAACGGGGAGAGAAACTCTGAGTCAAACCCAAAATTGTTTTCTGGGAAAATTTTCCAGCCCACGTCAGAATGGCCTTCCATTTCAGTGCTATATACAAATCCATCATTTGGGCCTCCTTTCCGGCCTGCATCACTTTTTCTTGATAGTACAAGGTGTTTGAAAACAATTTCTTTAAGAGTACACTTTCTTTAAGAGTAGTTTGGTGCCCCTTGGAGTTGTTAATTCGGTGCAGAGCACAAGCAATCTATCGTCTAGGATTCACAGTCTATCCGCCTCAAGTGTGTTAGAACTGAAGGGGAGAGCCCTATTTATAGTGTACAAGAGAGAATCGGAAAAATATAAAGTGTTTTAGAACTGAAGAAGAGAGCCCTTTTTATAGTGTAAAAGAGAAAATCGGAAAAATATCAATGCGCACTGATTTTCGGATCGAGTTCCCAAATTGGTTGGGCCATGGCTTGAGCTCGTGCGAGCGAGAGTCCACTTTTTGTTTTGCCACACTTGCAAGTCCATAAAAAGGTGCTCACCTTTATAAGGAGATAAATATGTTTGTAATTAACCAATGTAGGTCGAAGGCAAATACACTTTTTTAAAAAACACCTACATATCTCAACACGAGGAAATTCTTGAAGAAAAAAAAAATGACTAAAAGTAATTAAATTACCTCTTATGGCCTAACATTAATGAATATGGATATAAACAACTAATCTATTTCATTTTCCAAATCCTTATCCATCAATAAATCTGGAATCTAAACACATCCTAAAGATGATCGTTGCATAACTTATAATTCCATGATCAACTACATTCTTTCTTTCTTTTTTTCTTTTTGGCACGACTCTAACTATAAATAATCTAAGTTACTCGAGGTTGGCTAGATATAGGTAACCCACAATCTAAAGTTTGAATTTGCTCCAAATCATTGTAAGAGAGAATTAGGCAACGTCAAGCTCTATTTTTGTGCTTGGATAATGTTTTGAGCAGTCTACCACTATCTTTCTGATGTAAAAGAAGGAAAAATTATTACTTGATGCATGATCAAGACCACATTGATCTATATTTATTTCACATTGTTTATCTTGGAAAGATAATTAATTAAGATTATGAGAAAAGGAAAGTCGCAAGAAGCGGTGATAAAAGAGATGTATTTATTTTTGGGGAAATCATAAAGATACAAGTGAGTTCTTCAGCTTATTAATTTGATTGATCAAATACAATCGAGAGAACTTATTGAGTGCAGTGCGCTTCTGTTGAATAATACTTTCATTTTTTTGGAGAAATTTCTTGAACCACAAGGCCGAAAGCTTTGGATATCTTTTTAGTCCATTCTTGAAATCTATGTAGCCAATGTCAAATCTTTGAGTGTAACTGGATGACCACTCGAAGTTGTCTAAAAATGACCATGCAAAGTGACCCTTTACTTTCACGCCGGTTCTGCCAAGATTTATAAATTAGTATAAAAGGAGGAAAACACTCGAAGAGAAAGACAAAGTTCACTTCCTTAAGGCTATGTTTGGATCAAGAATTTGATAAAAAAAAAATAAAAAAAACTGTTAATAGATCCAATGATTCAAATCTAATATGTTTTTTATTTATTTATTTTAAATTCTTGATCCAAATATAGCATATGAGAGTTAACAATATATGGACTGAGGAAGAGTGACACTTCAACTTGACATAACCAAAAAAAGTGGAGGGATTCATGTGAGATTTTATTAGAAATAAAGGGGTGCTAAATGTAATTAATCCTAAAGTTTTAATTTAACTAATACGGGTGATTCATTCATAGAAAATTACAATACATATCCATTATTTAGAATGTATGGTGCACACCTCATTTAATAAACATTTAAAGAGAAGCTTTTAATCTTAACCTTTAAATAATTTAATAACTAATAACGAACTTGAATAATTGTTAAACTTACTTTTATGAATTTTATTAGTTTGATTATGAGTTGTATTGATTTTGTTATGAATTTGTTATGCATTCTATTGGTATGTTTGGTGAATTTTATGAATTTTTATGATTCGTTTATGAATTCTTATGGATATAATCATAAATATTTTATAAAATTTTGTGGATATGTTATGAATCAAAAATGAATTTTATGAAAATTTGTGGTTAAAATATATTTTAATCTAGTTGACCTATAAAATGACCGATAAAAAATGGTGACGTGGCATAATTTTAACCCCACAATAAGTACAAATGATGTGTGATATATATATTGTAGCATTTTCCTATTCAATAATTAAAAATCCTAAAAGCAAGAATATTGAACTCACTTAATGGCATCTTGAAGGGACATAAAATGGCTACGGTAGAAGTCAATTCTTTGGGTATCCCTAATAGCTTCTTTAGCAGTTACATTATCGGCATCTCCCATACCTAAAAATGATAAGTCAAAAATATAGAATTATTATTTTCTTCATTTGAAATTTTAGAAAAAAATAATAATAAAAGTAAAAAAATCAACGTAACTTACCATTCTCCGTGATGTAAATCGTTGGGTCGTTGTACTTGTCCTTTGTGTAGACGAGGAGGTCTTTAAGTCCTTTCGGATACATGCAAAAATCTTTTACTCTCGTCTGTAATAATTTATCACAGAGTTAAAAAAAATAATAAATTTTTGATGTTGAAGGGTCATGGAATTGTGCATTGTCATCTTCTGATTATGTTTTATTGTTACTTACCGGTCTTCCAATGGTTTTTCCATTTCGCTCCGCTGGGAAACACCAACAGAAAAGAAAGAAACAAAGAAACAAATGTTATATGAGTTTCATTCATTAAAATTATTTAAATGGCCCCTAAAGTATGCACTCTACGTTATTTTGGTCCTTATATTAGATCAGTCGTCTACATTATCCACCCATGGATCTAAAATATACGTTTTCTGTTGCTTATGTCTCCAAGATTTTGAATTTTGTCAACTCTATTCCTAAATATTCGAGAAAATTTGCAAATTATTTAAATACTACTTAATATGGCCACCTCAAATATTTTTAGACAATGAATTATTTCAAACAAGTTCTTAGTTCAATTTTAAATTTTATCTATCCAAATATAGCCTTC
>CM018902.1:5451733-5454233 GCA_009663005.1 Actinidia chinensis
TCATCTGTTTTTTTTACTTTTTCATTATTTATAAAAAAGAATTGATCAAAATTTTAATTTTTTTTACTTTTACTTTCTTGATTTTTATATTAAAAATTTATGATAAAATTTTATATTTCTTTTATTCATCAACGTATAGTTTGTTTTTTAAATTTCTCTCAATTTATAAAATTTAATGCAAACTAATTAACATAAAAAATTGAAAATACTAAAGCAAAAATTTTATTTTTTTTTTTTAACTATATTTAAAAAATAAAAAATAAAAAATTAAATAAAAAAACAAAACTACAACAAAATAAAAAAAACTAAAGGATAAAACTAATGACAAAAAAACTGAAAAAAGAAAAAATTAATAAAAATAAAAATAAAAATTATAAAAAACTGAATAAAAAATTAAAAAAAAGAAACAAAGTAATGAAAAAAAACAAAAAAGAAAATACATAAAACTGGAAAAAGAAAAATAAAAACGAGAGAGAGAGAAAGTGGCCCAAAAGGAGAAGGGTGGGGCCCCTCATGGGGAAGAGAGAGAGAGGAAGGGAGAGTAAAGAGGCGAGGGCATGAGGGTTAATTGGTATCAACAGGGGACAAAAGGTGGAGCCCGGGAAAGTGTGTGTCAGGGGTGTGTGATTAATATCCATCCTAAAAGTCATTGGGGTCTGTTTTTCACATGCCTGATACGGAGTTCTGCACCAATTAATGCATAACTTTGGCAGCATTTAATTTGTGCACAGTAACCAAAGTAGAATCACAATCAACCCTTTTCCAACTCATTTTGATCTTGTAAAAATCACAATGGAAGAACCCAAAAACAATCACATTGAAATTGTTCTTTACGAATCAGTCACATACCCATTTTGTAGCTTTGAACACATTGTTCTAACATCCGTACCTTGGGGCCAATTTGATCACCATCTAAATTCGCCTCTGATGCACTAATTGTTAGAGGTCCCATGAACCTAAAAAATTAACAAAAAAAAGAGAAAAAGGAAAAATAAAAAAAACGAAAGATTGATTATTTCTTGTGAACTCTCAACTTAAATTTAAGATCGTTATGGAAAAAACGAAAAAGGCCAAAAAGAAAAGGAAAGTATATGATCCAAAAAAAATGAGTATGTATAAGCAAAGTCCTATGTTTCTTGTAAATTATTTTTCTTCGAACATCAAAAAGAAAAAAAAAAGATTATGTACAAGTAATTATATTTTCCTTTCTCTTCACAAATCTAAGATTCAAACATTGGAAATATTAAACCATTGTGATCATAATATTAAAATTGTGAACCAAAACATCTAAAGTTAGAAGTTACCATCCATAAAAGAAAGCCATTGCCCGTTCTGATGCACCACTGCCATTTCTTGACTTATTGTTGTAGGGTTTGTAACATTCATTGTAATACCAATTTGACCTTTTTGTTAGTTCTGCACAAGCTTGAGCTCAATTAGGAAAGGTAAAGCTATAGAGTATAGAAAGTGGACCAAAAACAATGCCAGCAAAAGGAGTAGTTGTATAATTTAAGCATTGTATTCACTATTCATGGGTGGAACTAGTACACAGAATGGTAAAGAAGAGTAATAAAATTATTGCAAATAGAATTTGGAAATGTTTGAGGGGGAGACCAAAATTGACATCCAACGTAGTGGTAAAAATAATGATATAGATTTATTAAATTTAACTAATGATATTTGCATAGAGAGAAATAACCTATAGTAATTAAACTCTAACCTGGTATTTATTTTGGTAAACTTGCACTACAGACGCATGAGCAAGAAGGAAATTGTGCAAAACACTGTAAAGTTCAATTCCAGGCTTTCTATGAAGCATGAACATGCCTAAATGGGTGTCGTATCCTTGTTGGACATGTATCGGACACAAATACGCGTCGGACATGCCTAGACACGTATATTATTACAACTGCAACTATATTATGGCACAATTACAACATCAAGCACTAAACAGTTGGTGGTAATTATTCATATTAACAATATAATGCAATAGAGAGGGAAAGGAATTTGATTGTGACCGTTATCAGGAGCTCCTGGGTGAGGTTGAGGTAATAATCAATTCCAGATTGGTTAACTCCCATACTTGGGTTTCCTCCTAATTGACAAAACAATGAGAAGAAAGTAATTATAGTGCAATCGACATCCCAAATCAACTCATTCTACCAATTTTGTGGTACATTAAAGGCTGTGTTTAGATTAAGGATTTGATGAGAGAAAAGGAAAGGAGACCAGAAAAGTTAAAGGATCGATCCAACGGTTCCGGTCAGTTGGATCCTCTAACTTTTCTATTTTCCTTCACTAAATCCTTCATCCAAACACAACCAAAAAATTAAAGAAATCGAGAATAGTATTAACCTGTAGAGAAATTAGGATAAAAACATAACCATTTCATGTTAATTTCTATCACAATCTCAAAATGCAATTTTTGAGCAAAAACTGATCAAGCCACAAGGGTGGCGCTTCATTCAATCCATTTTTCATGAAAACTCAACCATGTATT
>CM018902.1:5514233-5515902 GCA_009663005.1 Actinidia chinensis
ACTCGGGTGTCTGACAATGACCAACAGTAAGTGTTTTTCATATATATTCGTTTTATTTTCTTACTTTTCTAAACAACATATTATTCGTTATTTTCTTACTTTGGCAAGTCATCATTGATGGCAATATAATCACCTGTAAAAGCTGGGGAAATTCTCAATTAGTAGCCAAGGTTTGTTATATGACATCAATATTCATATCTTAAGTATTACAAGACTATGAAGTCTAAAACTTAATAAGTTGAAAATTATCTGGATCTGCTATTCCATTTATACTATTGGTTTTTTTAGCACATACACATACACGTTGAAAATTTTGTTTTGAAAGATTTATGGTCAATATACTTGGCTTGGATCCTTCCCATTGGGGTTTTGGAAGGACTCTAGATTTCATTAGGCTTATTTTAAGATCAGAATTTGGGATAAAAAAATTAAAAAACAATTGATAGATGATCCAAAGTCCTCAATATTTCGATCCGTCTTTCTTTTTATTTGTTATTTTTTTCACTAATTTGGGAATCCAAACACAGTCCTAAGGCCTTTACTTGGATGCCAAATTTAGTGAGGAAAAAAGTAAGAAAAAAAGAAATAAGGATCTCATAGGTCGAATCATTGGATCCCTTCCCTAAACTAATCTCTTTGCTTTCATTTTCTATCGTCAATCTTTAATGCCAATCATCAACCTTTTTATCCAAACACAACCTAAGTAACATGAACTAAAAATCAATTGGAACAAAAAAGGCCCACTTAGTTGTGTTGCCAACAATATAGTTGTTTTATGCCATTTTGATGATGCCCAAAGTTGCTGGGGTTTTTCTTTTCTTTATTTCTTTTTCTGGTCTCGATGTCCAGCTAAGTTTATTCCATCGGATCCTCTAATTTTTTTCTAAATAACGTGTCCACTACTCATAACATTGACGGAGATGTCCCATTTCAACCAATGACAGAGAGAAAATAAATGCTTTGCCAAAAGTGTTTTTTGATGAGAGGCCTAGATGATTAGTATATTTATGATTGAATTAGTAAATTGGAAGTGAAGGATCTCCAACATAAGTCCATTTTTTAATTCTACGTAGTCCCTTTTTATTCATTCTCCTCCGCAACAATTTTTATATATTTGCTTTTCTTTATTTTAAAATCCTAATAATTAAGCATACGTTTTATATCATTTGGAATAAAGGTAAAAAAAAGTCAATTATTTGAACTAAAAAAAAAAACTAAATGCTACTCTGCTCGTTTTAAATTGGCCCGCAGTGAATGATTATAGAGTAGTTTTAATTTTTTGCAAAGGATCCTAATCTCAGTACCCGCTACTGGCCCACCTTAGGTATTTTTTTACTTCAACACGTTAATTGTATATGGCTTCTTGAACAAATCGTTATACAAAAATTCAGATTAACCAAATATTTATAGTCATAGGAATCTCTACAAGTTTGTTTTACAAGAATGAATTGCAAATAATGAGTCTCTTTAATAGTAACAACACACCTAAAACAGTATCGATCATGTTGACTACTGTTATTCGGGCCGAACTTAATTCTTTTGTATGGATGACATGTATGCTCAGTGGACTTTACAAAAATCACCTGCTCAATATGAATAGAGCCATCTAGTAAGGTGACAATATCGTCCAACATAACAGGGGCCAAGCTTACGGTGGCCATTTGTGTAA
>CM018902.1:5548502-5551002 GCA_009663005.1 Actinidia chinensis
AAAAAACATGGCATACGAAGAGACATTCATGCCTGGATTGGAAAATACACGGCAAGCCCAGAATTTAAGAGAATAACGAAAGTGATGAGGAGCATTTCAGACCATGAGTGAAGATTCTCAGGGATCACAAAGAGATGCCTAATTTACAAAAAAAACCAAATTAGGCCACCTGTTACAACTCTTGCAATCTTCACAATTATTAAATCATTCTTGCTCTTTATCTCAACAGGTACTTATCTCCTGGCAGCTCTTTATAGTATAAAATCATGTTCATATACTTGGGATCATTGACTGGAGAAGCCACGATCACACATGACGGTTCTTCAAAAATATTCTCTTCATCTATAAACCATGTGCAGGACAAAAAGATCAAAATTGCGAACGGTTCTCTTTCAGTAAAGCTAGAAAAAGGATATCAACGTCATTTCTCCTTCTCCATCATAATGTTCTTAATGTCCAAATTATCTGAATTATATCCATAAGTAAAATAACCATGTCATCCAGTGTCAGAGTAAGTTAATTTTATCCTTCTTATTTGAGTTTCTATGAACTAACCTCGGGTAGGGACGATGGCATGCTAGAGAGATTGGTGGAACTTTATTCTTTAAGATGGGATCCAAACAGAAACCTATACAAATACAAGTGGTAATACAAGTACTTGTTTTGAATCTATTTCGCGTAGCTAGTAGTGATAAATAATGTTGTGGCATTATAGATTAGGACCCCAAGTTTTCAATATTTAAAGCATTTGTTTTTCAAGTTGTTGAAATAAAAAAATCTTCATTTTAGTATTGAATTTTTGTGAGTAGCTAAATATATCGTACCCCATGTCCATTACAACCATACAGAATTTCAAAACCTTTTTCATTAATACAGAGTGATGTAGGGGGGCCTTCAAAATCCATACTTCGCAAAAAAATGGTTTGTCACCTTTATAGATGACCACACAAGGATAACTGATTTATTTACTACGAGAAAAATCAGAGTGGAGGAATTTTTTCAAAAATTTTACACCTTGGTGCTGACACAATTAAATAAAAATTCAAGTTTTCCGTACGACCTGGAAAGAGTATTTCAACAAAGTTTTGGGAAAATTCTTCTTAGAAAAGGGCATAGTTCATCCAAATTTCTTGTATGATACTCCTCAACAAATGGAATGCTTGAACAAAAAATAACCCCTTTGGGAAGTGTCTATAGTTTTATGTTTTTATAAATAAAGTATAAAAAAAAACCCCCCAAATATCTTGGGTGAAACATTCTCACAGCTACCTATCTCAATAAATAAGGATGGCCTACTAGGATCTTAAATTCAAACACCTTTACAGATGTTCACAAACTGTAATCTCCAATCAAGGCTATTATCTACACTTCCTCTAAAAAATTGGGTGCACTGCTTGTCCATATTCATGACCATCACCGGAAAAACTTGATTCTAGGCTAGAAAGATGTGTTTTTGTAGGATATGCACCTACTCAGAAGGATATATGCTTTTATCCGATTTCAAAAAAATTGTTTGTCCACCATGGATGTACCTTTTTGAATCCAAACCTTTTCTTTGCAACTCATCTTCACGGAGAGAGCACAAGTGAAGATTCAGATGTTTTAAAATAAATACACCAACACCAACCAAACAAGTTGTTGTACCATCACATTCAAATCAATTTTGTTCACCCGAATATTAATACTCATGATTGGATATAACAACTCTGAATGTCCTTTGAAAAAACTGCTCAATTTTGGATAAAAAGGGGTTTTTGAATATTGAAAGTTGGCTGGCTCATCTTCTCTGTCAATCTCACAATCAAAATCACAGTACTACTGACAGTGGGAAGAAAACAAGTACTAAAAATTAGAACTCTTGACCTACTCGAGGAGGAAGCATAATTCAAAGAAAGCAATCCCAATCCTCTCAAGGCCATGACTTCGAACTGAGGGAAGAACCCAAACTCTCCGAATGTCCAGGTAATAATCAACTGATGCGAGCACCTGTCCAATTTATTTCTAACTCTAGTTTGAGTCCTTTATGACTTAATATTTCCATGCTACCCATAGGGTGTACGATCTTGTACCAACACCCCATGTCCTAACTATGGTGTCCTATAAAAATCTTTCTCCTTCTTTTTTTGGCATTTTACTTCACATAGTCTCTTTTGTAGAAATTCCAAAGAATGTATAAATGCTTTACAGGTTCCTGAGTGGACGAAGGTTTGTTCTGAAAGATGGGGCACCTTGAAGAACAATCAATACATGGAAGTTATGGATCTGTTAAAGAAAGACAACAGTGGGTTGTCAAATGGGTGTTCACAGTCAAGTATAATTCAGATGGCTCTCTCGAAAGATCTAAGTACGATTGGGGGCCAACTGTTTTACTCAAACCTATGGTATTGATTTCTTGAGACCTTTGCTCTATGGCAAAGTTTGAATATTGTGAGAGTGCTTCTTTCAATTGGCCGCACTCTTGATTGGCTCTCACAGTTAGATGTGGATAATATTTTTTATG
>CM018902.1:5588502-5593502 GCA_009663005.1 Actinidia chinensis
GTGGAGGCAACAAGGGCTGAGAGGGGGCTACAGCCCCCTCACTTTTAAAAAAATTAAAATTTAATTTAAATTTTAAATTTTTTTATATTTTAACCTCTTAATTATAATTTTTTTTTTATATTTTAGCCCTTCCACCTTAAATTCCTGGCTCCGCCAACCCAATGTATGCCCCAACTTAGAGGAGGATCATAACATTACGCTAATGCCATTATGTAAATTTATTTCTACAAACTCTACACTCCACTTTTTTGATATCTCACTCCAAAATAGGAGTGTAGAAATCAACACCATAATTGATATTGATTTCTACACTCCATATTTTGGAGTGTAGATATCATTTTTTGGAGTGTAGAAATCATTTCCCGTATGTAAATTCTTGATCTATCCCTGTAACATACATCGTCCAGAGTCATGAAAGATATTAGGGTATTTTGGTCCAACCACTCTTTACACAGAACATGCCACTAAATGCCAGCCTTCATCAATAAATTCAATCTCACAAGCCCACTCTCACTCAAACATTCAAGAGAGAAAAAACACATACACTGTAGAGAGAGAGAGAGAGGACATGGAGGTACTATTATCCATCTCTCTCATCATACTCGCCGTTACTTCGACCGTGAAGTCCTGTCCGCCGTCGGACCGGGCCGCTCTACTGGACTTCAAGGCCGCCCTCAAAGAGCCTTACTTGGGCCTACTGGACTCATGGACCAGCCAAGACTGCTGTCAGAACTGGTACGGCGTGAGCTGCGACCCCTCGACGGGTCGTGTCGCCGACATTTCCCTCCCGGAGTTTTTTCGGAGGAACCCGATCTTCGACGAATCTCGTCGGCACTGGTTTCATGACGCCTAGGTTCGCTCTCTCTATCGCATCCGTCTGCAACTTGACGCGTCTCACCACCCTCATCGTCGCTACTGGAGGGATCTCCGGCGATAAATCCCGGCGTGCATACCACACACCCCTCCCCCACCTCCTCATACTCGACCTCGTCGGAAACCAGATCTCTGGCATTATTCTCCGGCGAACACGCCAACTGAGCCGCTCACTGTCCTCAACGTCCGCCGATAATTTAATCACCGGTTCGATCCGTGCGGCCTCTCATCGTCCACCCCCAGAGCCTCATGCACCTCGACCCAGCACACCGCTCTCCGGTCCGCTCCCGTCCTGACCTCGGGAAACTCACCATGATTAGCCGGGCATTACTGAGCCGAATCAACTCACCCACCGGGTTCCATCCCGACGTTCACTCGCACATCTAACCCGACCGGCTTGCCGACCTGGATCTCTCCATGGAACCAGATCTCCAGGTCCATCCCTGCCCACTCGCAACATGCTGTCCTCCTTCCATCTAAAAGCTTGACAGTAACCAATACCCCCCCCCAAACCAAATCTCGTTCGATCCCACTAGCTTGTTCAGCAACATTCCGGTTTAAGCAGTATAAATCTGAGCCGAACAATCTTGACGGTTTTATACCTGACGTTTTCGGTGCCGAACAATCGTATTTTAGAGCAAGCGGCTGATTTTCGTATAATGATCTGAAGGTGGACGGTTCCGAAACGATGTCGAACGCAAAATATATCGGGCACATGGATCTGAGTCATAACCACCTTTGTGGGTCGATTCCAGCGAGTTCGGCGTTCGATCACCTCGACGCATCGTCGTTTACGGCCAATGATTGCCTCTGTGGTATGCCGTTACGGACTTGTTAGTGTGTTTCGGGCGCAACGGTTGGGTATAAAAGCGAGATATCGGAATTGATACTCGTATTCGTGTGCCGGCATATTTTAAGTGTGCTTTCCATCCAATTTGGTTCCCTAAATGTGATTAAATTAACTATAAGGCATAGGTCAATTGCATTGCCCTTATTTTGGGTATATGATTATCATGTGAAATACCGTTGTATGGTCGAGATTTAATCTGGACCGTTGATTATTTAATACCAAAATTTGTTTACTCGGTCATCCGTTGTCATTTTTGATTTGTGTTATCAGATGTGGAAAGTGTTTATAATCGAGTAGGTTCTTGATAATGGGAGGATCCAGTTAGATTGTAATTACGAGTTTTTGGGGTAAATGTGGGGTCGAAATGAGAGGAAATCATATGAAATAAAACTTTTGATCAAAATTTTTAAAATTTACTAAAAAATATATATATAATTTATTAGTTGAGAAAAAATTGTTTTTTATTTTTAATGATTTTTTTAAATAAAAATATTTTTTTATATATTTTTTTTTCACCAAGAAAAACAAAAGCAAAAGCAAATCTTAATAAAAAATAAATTAAAAACAAGCAACCTACAAATCAAAGCAGCTACCTAGTAAAGGCCTAATACATATGGGTGGTGAGCAAAGTTGACTCTTTTTGGGTTCAGGACAAAGTAAAAAGGGAGTTGCATGCACGTGAAAGTCTACGTAAGAGAGATAGAAAGGGGGGGGAGAACAAAGAAAGTGCTCATCACAAGTAATTATTTAAGGGTAATGTTATAGGTACCCTATACCTCAAATGCACACATGATGAGGTGTCGCATTGGGGTTGGCTGAGTGTGGGGTTCACCCAGTCCTTTCATCCCACACCCAGCCAACCCCAATACGACATCTCATCAGGTGTGTATTTGGGGTGCAAGTATGGGGTACCCATAGCATTTTCTATTATTTAATGCTCTCTCGAAGTAGCATAGCTATTTACTGCATATTTTAATAATTATGTAGCGATAAATTTTGATGTAGACTAAGGGCTGTCCAAAATTGTTTTTTTTTTTTACTCGACCCGACCTCGATCCGACCCGGCTGAAAAAACCCGACCCGACCACAATGTCGGGTCGGGTTTCGGGTGGCATTCCAAATTTTTTTTAATTTTTCGGGTCGGGTTTGGTGATTGATATAAAGTAGTGTCGTGTGACCGACCCCCCCGACCACAAAAAATTCATGTAATTCTTTTTATTTTTTTAAATTTAATATATATAATACTTTTCTATATATTTTTTTCTATATTTTGCTAAAAATTGGTCATTGTCCTCCTATATCTTTTTAACTTTCAACTGTTGCCATCCAATTATCCTCTAATAGATTTTTCAATGTGTGTTTATTTTTCAATAATAGTTATGTTTTTAGGAATTTCTTTTCTTCTCCAACCCGAACCGACACCGACCCGACCGACAACTCTACCCCGACCCGACTAGATAGTCGGTCGGGTTCGGGTGAGTATAATTTTCAAATTCAAACCCGACTTTTAATCAGGGTTCCGGGTTGACCGATGGACGCCCACGTATAACAGAATAATTCACCCATGTGCTGAATAGTTTGGAGAAAGGAGGTCGTGAAGGATATTGGGGATAGAATAGGAAGTGTGGAGAAGTCTATCGAGATTACGCTAAAGAACTTGTGCAAAATGCTAGTATTTGGGGGGGGGAACTCCCTCCTTCCGCCACTCTCCACCTTGGTTACTGTTCCACTGTTGTAGCCACCACCACTATACTATCATTATCTATCTAGCTCCATCACACCATCATTTCTCCACTATCAATACCATCACCACCACCATCCACCCCAATTACCACTGTTGTAGCCACTACACTCTCTACCTCCACCAAAGCATCCCTCTACCTTCCAATACCACCATCACCATGGCGTCGCCACTTTTCACCTCCTTCACCATTTCACCACCATACTGCCACAATACCCACTACCCTCCACTACTACAACTATCATCCTCTACTACCAATACTACTACCACCAGCATCCTGCTCGATCTCTATTAACCATTCTACCACTCTCACCACATCACCCCCTCAACCACCACAATAATCACCATCACTTTGTTACTATCATTACCACCACTATGATTACATTAGTATCACCACCGTCACATTACTACCACCAAACCACCACAACTTTTTTTATAAATTGAAAGAGAAAATTAAAAATAAATAGATAAATTTGTTGAACATATAATTTAGATTTAAATTAGCTTGTTGAATGTTTTAATTCAGTACTTATATTTTTACCAATCAGCATTTTAACTTAAAATCATTCAGCTTTCAGTACTTAGTTTTTAGTTTTCAGTTTTTCAGTATTCAATTTTATCAAATAGCACCTAAAGAGAGGGGGGAAAGGAGGATATGAAAACAATATGTACTTTTATTATTAAATTAGTTTTTAAAAATTGTTCTACAAAATTGTTTATAAAAATATAATTGAGGTTCCATTCATACCGATCCTCGACCAAAAAAAATGATAATTTTGTAGTGGAACCAAGCATCGTAATTATATTATTTTCTTACTAATATAGTTTGTTAGAAAAACAAATAGATTAGTGTCAAATTTGAGTCCATTTACAGCTTAATTAGTTAGGACTTGGGAAGTATCAACAAATAACATAAAGGATTAACATGCTTAAATGCATGGACAAAAAGCATTGTTCATTAATTTGTGTAGCTTATAGCCTTATATAGTACTTCTCGTATGTTATGCTTAAATGCGATGGACAAAAGCATTGTTCTAAGAGTATCATTAGGATTTGCTGTAAGAGCACTAAATAATTTCTCCTTATATTAATAGATTAGAAACCCTTAATAAGTTTAAATTAATCAACTTACCTACCTCCATTTATGGAAACATAATAAATTTGATACATCCACCATTACCCCTATTTTAAGTTTGCTATTCAAAGCAGCCCGTTCTTAGGACTTCTAATTCATTCTCCGTACACTTTTGTAATTCCTAAATTGCCCCCATCTTTAACCTTCCAAAACCCTAATCTTACATCCCAACCCCTATCTCCCACCACCTCCTCCATCAGTGTAGCCCAACGCCTCCCCCATAATTTCAACCCTTTGCCAACTCCAGAGCCACCTCCAACTACCCCCTGGCACCGGTTTCCCAACTTCTTTGCGCCATCGCTACTCCCTCACAAAAATCTCGTCACTACCATCACCCCAATATAGCAAAAACTACCACAGACCGCACAACCACCACCAGAAAGCTCGCGCGAAGGCTAATG
>CM018902.1:5791002-5793502 GCA_009663005.1 Actinidia chinensis
AATGATATATATTTTCATACGAGATATTATATTTTATTATTTTAATACTTCTCACTTTTGCAATGTTTTTAAAATATTTCGAAACATTTTTGAAATATTTTTAAAATATTTTTATTTTTGAGTTAACCGAAATAACCCCTCAAAACGAAATTCTGATCCTTAATATGAACACAGATATACTTTTGGTTTCTATTTTATAAAAAAATAAATAAAATAATAAAATAATAAAATAAATAAGTAGCAACGTTACCAAACATCACTATATATTAAAAATGTTATTATTGTCTTTCCAATTGTGAGTTTGGTAAGGGTCACAAGGTACGTGTTGGTTACAAAAACTCTAAAATACTTGTACGTTTTATGTTACACACATTTTCGCATAGAATATAAAAGTATTTTGAATATGTTAATTAACTCACATAAAACACTTGTTAACTAATTTCTTTAGACTCAGTTTTGCCTAGTTTATATTTAGAGATTTTTTGGTTGGTACGTTTTTGAGTTTTTTTGTTAATAAATTTCTTTTACCGTTTAATAAAGATTGTACATTTTTTTTGTTCCTATTGTCGGGAGGAATCTAGAAATATTAAAAAAAATTATTAAAATTCAAAAGAAAAACACTAAAGAAAAATATAGCAAATTTGTTGAGTAAAAATATTTTATTATTTTTATTTTTTTTTTCAAAATTATATGATTTTTTTATATTTTTTAACTTTTCTCGTCAAGAATAACTAAGAAAATATAAATTTTAGATAAAACTATTAAAAGAATAGCTAAAAAAAATGATTAAAACAACTAGAAAATCTAAAAAGAAATAAAGCCAAACTGGTCCTTAATTAAGATGAATCGAGTGAACGAGAAGCATCAATTTAGCGAGTATGTTATCGTGGCGTGATTCCGAAACGACCCAACTTACTCCACGTGCCCCTTAATTCAAGATTTTTGTCCCTATCGTGTGAGAAATGAAAAACACCACTTTGTTTGTTCTAGCTTTATTTTAAATATTTTTAGTATGTAGAGTTTTTTAATTAATTTTTGTTAAGCTCTTTTGAAGTTTCTGACTTATACAATCATCCCTTTTATAATTTCAAAAACAACACTAATCTCCTCCTTTACAGGTTCATAAATAACACTAACATTATTTGCTTTTTAAAATAATGTCAATATTCTACTTGAAGTTAATTTTTGTACAAAAATAACAAGATTACCTTTTAACTTAGGAGTTTCAACACAAAAAAACTCAATACACCAATTAATATATGAGCATTATCTATTTTTTTTAAAAAAATAATATCAAATTTTATTTTTTTAAGTATAAGCACTTGAAAAATAAAATATTTAGATTATTATTTTTTTATTGATAACAAAGTTTTATTTTTTAGTATATTTTTTTAGGAGTACTTAAAAAGTAAACTAATTTGATTTATTTTTTAACTATTTATTGACAAAAAATAAAAAATAGAATGATTTATAAATAAATTATATTTTAAAGAAGAAAAAAAAATATTTATTTTAATAGATGAACTAAGAACAAAATTAAAATCCCTAAATTCCATGGCAAATTTGTATTGTGGGCATAAAAAATAACTCTATGGAGAGTTTTGACATTAGTTCCAAAAAGTAAGGGAAGTCGATGTTATTTTTAAAACTAAACGAGATAGCTGTATTTGTCAAAAGTATCAAGGAGGTAAATGAAATTTAACCTATTTTTTTAAAAAATTGTTTGTTCAATTTTTTTATTTATCTTGGCAAGAGAAGTCAAAAAATATAAAAATATTATATACTTAAAAAAAAGTCAATTCAAAACAAAAAAATTATTTTTACTTGATAAATTACTTAGATTTTTTGTCTTTTGTAGATTTTTTTTATAAATTTAGTTTTTTTTTAATATTTTTTAATTATTCTCATTAAGAAAAACATAATATGTATAAATTTTGATCATATGAAAAAACTCAAAAACTAAGACCTCGTACTAAAGCTACGTCAAACAAAGCCCGTTATTTTTTTAGTTTCATGGAGGGGGTCGGGTAAGTTGAATTTATGTTCAAAATATTTATTTAAAACATAAGTTTCAAAGTTTCAAAGTTGAGTTTTTAAAATCAACTATTTTCAACTAGGCAAGAAGTTACGGTAAATATTCTAATATAACTTTCATGGACATAAAAAAATATAAATTATTACTAATAAGATTTATAAACATGCTCATTCATGACGTTTAGTATAGCTTTACTTAATTAAGAATTACTTATTTAAAATTATAACTTGAAAAGTTTTTAAAATGAATATTTCAATAATTAACTATTTTTTATTTTTGTAGGTTATTTTTTGCCTATAAGTAGAAGCAAGTTGTACCAAACACTCTAGAAAAAAAATAGAAGATGTAGCTGTGCTAAATATGCACATTGAGGGGGGTGGGTATACCGATAAAGTTTCAAACTGAAGCTTCCGATAAAATTATATTTGGACCATAAACAGAAATATAAATTATGTCAAATATCCT
>CM018902.1:5828502-5838502 GCA_009663005.1 Actinidia chinensis
ACCTTTCATACGAGGTATGAGCAACTCTTGCTTAGGGATCACATGGTGTAAAACATGGTTAAGCCCACCATCAAGTAGGCGGGAACGCGGGAACTTAGACAAGAAGGTAGAAGTTGGGGTTATAACTGGGACATGAAGTTAATGCGTCTTAGGTCTCCTTGTGAACAGGCATGCCGTTATCCAGAAGAACACGATGTTATTTACTTAACAACCAGCCATCGCATTTGGTGAAATATGTTGTTCATGCTGTTATCTGGAAGCTGTAACCTGGGGAGTGGTGACACCAGGTGTTCACTTGCTATATTTACAGTTCGGCTCCATACGGGATATAAGATAGGTATCTCAGACTCGGGGTACTAGTTTGATAAATTTAGCTATTACCCCTGACTCGAGGAAGGAGATTCTCTTTTAAGGCATACGCCCTGCACACAAGCAGTATGCCATCACATCAATGCTTCTCTTTTTGTCTCCATACCTGTCCCGGATGGTGAGAATGAGCCTGGAAGTAGCCCTCATGTGTGTGTGTGTGTGTGGTGGGGGTGGGGGGAGGGGGTCGGCATAATGATAGGTTTCAATAATCGGCCCTCTGATATGTATAGTTATAGTGGAGGCTATTAGTCCATATGATACTCAGATCAGGAGGAGATAGAAAGGACATCTCCCTCCCCTCTATAGTGTACAATGACCTCAGGGATCTTACTTGGCCTACCTCTGGAAGGGCCTTGGCCCTACCTTGACCAACCTTAAAGAAAAAGGGGGACTAAGGGGAAAGCCCTTTCCAACGAAACTACCGTTGCGCCCTATCCCAAGTCACAAAGGAAAGAAGAAAGCCGCTTATCTATGCCTTTCCAACTTTCTCTTCGCTAGCATCCATTATTCCCATTAGAATAGAGGATGGATTCATGGACATGCGATGTGGCTTGTCTTAATTTCTATTATTACCTTTTATCTAGACACGTGAAGAGCAATGCGCCTTAGGCATGGTTGTTTGTTGCCTGGACATTTAAGACACTTTTGGGTTTCTCTCTCTCTCTCTCACACAATGATCTACACCCATTACCTTGTTATTGTATCTTCTTTTTTTTTTGTACGAAGGGCAACAATTTCACCCTTATTTATCTTCTGATATCAATACCTTTTTTTGTCCAGTTTTTTATGTTGTTTGTTGATTTGATGATTGATCTATTAATTATTTAGATTTAATATAATATTTTTAGCAAAATTTGATTTACCTCATGTGGTTTATGTCATGTGCGGTTTACCTCCCTGTAGTTAGGAAATATGCAAAGAACCTCCATGTGGTTTAGCTCATGTGCGGTTTACCTCCCCGTTGTTAGAAAATATGCAAAGAACTTGTTTTGGATTAAACTGCAACCTTGATTTTGTTAACGGAAGTTCAAAAAAAAACTTATGGGAAATTACATAGAAATCCCTTGTGGTTTCTGATAAATACAGAGACATCCCCTATAGTTTTTGGAATTACTCAGCAATTATAACTAATTTTAAAATATGACCAAAATACCCCTGTAACACGATAATTAAATATTAATTACTCAATAATGTTTAATTCAATTAACAAGAAATCCAAACCTTATATATATATATATATATATATATATATAAATTAAAAAGGCGGCATTACTTTTTCGTAGAAACTAAAAAAAACTCATTATATACATGGTGGTGTATATATATATGTTTGGATTTGAATTTAAAAATTATTGAGTAGTAATGTAATATTATTATTTTAGACTTCTGGGATATTGTGATCATTTTTCAAAATTAGTTATACTTGTAGAGTAATTTTAGAAATTTTAGAAACTATAGGGGATGTCTTTGTATTTATCAAAAACTACATGGGAGGTCTATATAATTTTCTCAAAAGTTTTTTTGAAATTCCGTTAACAAAGTTAGGAGTTGCAGTTTAATCCAAAATCACAGGAGGCTCTTTTTATATTTCCTAACCATAGGAAGGTAAACCGCACATGAGGCAAATCACAGGGGGAAAATCGGATTTTGCCCTTACTTTTTTATGATGAATTAGTGTAAATTTTCATTAGTTTTTGTTGCTGGTAGAGTAATATTGCTACACATAAGAAATAAAAAACAAAAATATTATTTTGTTAGTATCGTTTTTTTAATGTGAAAATCGCTGCTTCCCGTGTTAATGTGTGTCTGATCTCATATCCGTGCTTCTTTGCGTTCAGTGAATGAGAAGATGAGAGGCTGCCTCTCTATCATGTTTACACATACAACACTTCCCAACAATAATATATCGCTTTTTGGGAAGATTGTCAACAGTTAAAATTTTCTCATAAGCGCCTGTCTATAATAAATAACACAATCTTGGTTGGAAATTGACCAGTTCAAAACTTCAAATGCCTTCCCTGAAAGGTCTCTCCTCTACTTCCCACCAATCCAAGCCCGCAACCACCAAAGAGAGTCGTCCTCATCGCCCAAGCACTAGTAGCCAAATTGTAGGTTCAGAAGTTTATTCAATTGATTCATCTTCCAGTCTTTCAAAATCCATATATCTTCTCACCTCCAATATTCCAAAAAACCTCATTGCCTTGCAGCTGTGAATAGCAGCCACTGATGCCTCTCTATCCACAAGAAGGAGAAAGATAGTGGGACAAGCTCTCTCCAATGCCCTGTCTCTGCACCACCTGTGTCACTAAAGTTCACCATATCCATGACTTTCCTGAGAACTATTCATCTTAGGGAAGTGCTCCCAAACAAAGCCAGATACCCTTCTACAACTCTCTCCCACAAAACATTATGCTTTTTCTTTATCCTTTGTTTTAGTGGAAACTTTAGCTATGCATTGGGAGAACTCATAGTGGAGCTGAGAGGTAAAAGAGAAAAAAATTAATTTGCCTAATTCATAGCCTGTTATTTAGTTGGTTCTCTATTTCTCCCCGTTAATTTACTATTTAGGATTACTGTATCTTGATGACCTTTTTCTAGAGACTGTGACGTGTGGTAGATTAAAAAACGAGGGCTTAAGGGTTCTTACCATAGGAATTTGTGTGGGTTTGGCAATGGCAACGATTTATGATTGAAGTTCTCGTAGGGGTATGGAATAAATCAGGGTTTAGAGTGGAAAGGGTTGAAGTTTGGCTTCGTTTTTGAACATCCTAATCCAGGGTTTCAAATTTGCATAGTTTGAACTTTGAAGGCTTGAACAATTGCTAAATTAGAAATGAAGGCTGATAGGTAGGGAAGCTTGTACTATTATTTAGGCATAATTGGATTGCAAGAGAGAAGTAGCAGAAGAAGTGAGGAAGAAGTCCTAAGAATCCTAGTTAGAATTCCTGAAGAAAGGCCCTGTGAGGTAAGGTTGCGTAAAACATCATGGTAGTCTTTGCCAATTCTCAAAATCTTCACTATAATTAAAAGCAAGTTTATTTATGTATTTTTAGGTTTCGGGGTTATCTTAATTCAATTAAGAGTATAGAACCATACCCTTGAAGATTACGTAATCACCCAATAACAGAACTTGACTCACAAGATGACCCATGGTTCTACTGCCTGGTCCAGCAATTTGCAATTCCAAGATACGTTTCTAAATTCTAAAAACTATATTAGAAGTTATAAATCCTGTCCACTGCGTTTTAACTTTTAAAATCCACAAAAACAAGACTCGGAAATTAGACTCTGTTCAAGTTATAGAATATCAAAAGTGTGCCCCTCTTTTTTCTTTTATTTCCTGTCAATTTGCTATGCATTTTTAGAGACTTCACTCCACTGAAAAGGATATTATTTCATGGATACCTTTGATCAACAGTCTTTTACTTATTCGAGAAGAAATAGTTAATTATAAACTCATACTCTCCACTCTTTTGTTTTTGTTTTTGTTTGACAAGTCGACTCAATTTGTTATACCTATGTAGTATCTGTTAAATTACAATATAGTAAACGCTCTGCTCTTTTTCTTTCTACAGTCTTGTCATTTTGTGATGTCTTTTTTAGGGCTTTCGGTCCAATAACAAGGATAGTGTGTTTTGGTGCCTTCGATAATCAATCTTACAAAACTTTGGCTACAAGCAATCAGTTATAACTGTTAAACTCTCCACTCCTGTTTTGTTTTTGTCTTTCTTTGATAACTGAGTCTCTATCTATTTCTCTAACTTATTCTGAGTATGTTTTAGCAAATTTACAATATTAAGAATTTGAAGCGCTCTTTTTGGTCCTAGGTCAGCACTGCACTCGCTAAGTTTCTTTCAGGTAAATTGCTAATACATGGTGGTTATAAGCATTCATTAGGAGTCAGGACCTCTTCCTTTATATATGTAATAGGACTAAATCCATGGGCATGCAGTCACATATATATATCCAAGGGTTATGTGGCAGTGAAGTGAAATATGAGGCTAGTTTCTTGGAAGTTTTGACTTTCTCGTCCTTGTGGTTCTAGTTCTGATGGTACTGTCTGTTTGTTTTTTCAAATAAACATTGTTATGCTTGACCCCAGATTATGGTTGAGGTTGATGATGACCTACTTATAGTACTTAATCTTTTTTGGAGAGAATGGTTTTGTGCTCCTCTGTAACTAACTATGACCTTATCCTGGACAACTTAATCATCATGACTGCATTATGGGTTAATAGATTTTGGCCCAGTGTAATAGTTGAAGTTCCTGAAAACCCTCATGGGTACCTCCGTAAGTGTGTACCTTTGCTTCGTGATGAAGTATGAGGTCTCTGTTCAATCCCGGGCTGCGTGGTCCCTCACTACTTGTTTTATGGTGAGTGTTGCAGTTTTTTGTGTTTAACCAGTCATAAACAGTATGAGCTGGTGTATCTTGTTATAAAATTAAAAAGAAAACTTAAGTTCATGAAAAATTGAAAATCCATTGAATCAAATCATTAAAAAACATAATTTTAGTTTCTCCATAATCAATTCCTTGATTCCTTGTATTAAAACTTGAAGTGTGTGAAATACTTTAGTCTTCAGTTCTAATGATGCTTGCAATATAATTCTCTCTCTCTCTCTCTCTCTCTCTCTCTTTCAAAAGATTCATACTTTATATTTGTAGTGCTCTATTGTTTTTTATACTTAGCGAATTAGATATGCATGCACAGTTGTTTGGCGATGGCAGATAGCATTTAGAAGCTACAGTACACAAAACTTGTTATGTTGAAATATATAGCAGAAACAAACCAAGTTCCGGGGAACTTTTTCACGTTGCCTAGAAGCTCAAGTATAGAGGATATGAAAGAACTCCCTGAGAGCTAAAAACAAAGTGCAAGAGCATATTTTAGTTGTTTTCCTTATCATCTCTACCCCTTTGAATGATTTCCTTCATCCTTCTTCCATATTAGGACGGTATATATGAGTTCTGACACTGTGTAACAGACTAATAAAGATCATTCTTTCAGGATTGTGTGGTCATAATGTGCAAGAACAGCAGCATATCAAGCATGTTCCATCTTCAACACCGCCAGCTATCGGTGAACATGTAGAACCAAACTCCCATAGTGGTGAACTTGTTGGTCACGGGGGGGAGGGTTTGCGATTGTAAGAGCTCTGTGTCGCCCCCCCCCTTCTTTCACTCTCTCTCTCTCCCCCCCTCCCTCTCCCTCTTTGCTGTCTCTTTGTCAATATTTGGAATGTTGTGAGAACTTTCTTTACTTGCTTGTTGATATGCAACATGAGGCATTATAACAGTTGTTATACTTCTGCAGGTGTTGACGTCATATCCATATACAGAGTCACATTATGGGGGGATAATGGCATATGGGGCACAGGTAGGAATGCAACTTGGTCCCTCTCTCTGCCTCTCTTTCCATCACTTTCTCTCTGCCTTTCTCTCTTTGTCTGGCTCTTTCTCGACCTCATATGCTTGTAAGTATACTTGCATATGTTCTTTGCTTTTTGTCTGTTAGTCTATTTTTCAATATGAGAGCCTTCTGGCCTTCTTGTTGGAATGCTTTTTTGTAACTAATTTTTCTGTCAGAAGTGGCGGACAAATCACTGTGTACTTTGTATGCATTTTTCGCCATGAAGCAACACGCTATGTATGCATGTGTGTTTGTGCTCACAGTGTGCCTTTCTCTCTTTGTCTGGCTCTTTCTCGACCTCATATGCTTGCATATGTTCTTTGCTTTTTGTCTGTTAGTCTATTTTTCAATATGAGAGCCTTCTGGTCTTCTTTTTGGAATGCTTTTTTGTAATTAATTTTTCTTTCAGAAGTGACCGCAAATCACTGTGTACTTTGTATGCATTTTTCCCCATGAAGCAACACACTATGTATGCATGTGTGTTTATGTTCACAGTAGTGCATAGGGTCTTCATAACTCTGGACACATCTTATTTCTCATGCTTCGTCTTTAACTTCATATTAGGAAACAAGTTCTCAAATTGTGAAGTTTTAATATATTTTCCCAAGTCCTAACAACTATTGCTATCATGCCAGGTACATCCTCATTTACTAGGTATCCATCAACTAGAATGCCTGTGCCCCCTTGAAATGGGGAGGAGCCTGTTTATGTTGAATGGCAAAGCAAGATCATGGAATTTTGCGGCGGAGGCAAACACGAGCTAAGCTGGAGCTGGAAAAGAAAGTAATAAAAGTTAGAAAGGTAGCAGTTTCAGTTTGTGATCTTTCTTTAAATGAGCTACAGCACTTTTAGTTATGAACTATGAATTACTACTTGCTTTCCCAACCTCAACATCTTCAACTATCACCACGAACCCCAAACAACTTAAAAGAGTAAGCAGGACAGCAAAAAAGGTAAATGTAATAAATAAATTTAGATATACATCAAGTTATATAAGAAAAAATAATTAATGGTAACACAACTTCCACTCAATCTCTGACTGTCTGTATTATAGTCTTAGTCTCTATCACCTCCTTTAGCAGACATGCTTAGTTTGTGCATTCATTTTTATTAATTACTTTTTCTTAATGGTAACCCCATTTGACATACATTTTCCATTGACTTCAATTAGCCGATAAACATGATAGGCGAGAGTAGGGTAGTGTAATTTCAAAATTCGCTAGAGTTCCTTGTGTTGTCAGAAACCTCAAGGGAATTCCGTATAATTATCCCTATTTATTGTCAACGTGTAAGACAACTGTGATTATTAGGAGATGTTGAGTACTTTCGCTGAAGGTTTTTTGAAATAAACAATTTGAATAGTTTTGTTTGTCAAAAGAATGCTTTGTCATTGCAATGCTAATTCTTGGTACAGCAGAACCTCTAGCTGTTTATTTGAAGGCTGAAAAGGAATAAGAATGTTGTTGAGAAATTGAACTAACCATAGTTTGCATTTTAAAACTTGCTGCAAAATTTGGATCCAAAAGCTATCCAGTGTGCTCTCTTCTCATAAGTTAATGGAAGAGCATAAAAGTACAAATGGTATACTTTCAAATGCCTTTCTATAGAAATGAGTGGTTCAGTACTCGTATGTAATATTTGATGTGGCCTATTCAGCAAGAGCATCATACAATATATAATGGACGTAGGATATGTTTTGAGGTGCACAAACGTGTGGGGTATACAAAATATGCAATATTTATTGGGTATGATCGATGACGGCACTAGGAAGTATAGCTGTATCAATCCTCGACTTTCGTAACATGTTCACAATTACCAAAGGAGGTTTAGGTTCAGGGGTTCGAGTAAAGGGTTTTGGGGTTCAAGTCTTCATAAATTACATATACAAAAAAAATTATGTTTTGTTTGGGTGTCGCTAGTTATAGTCCAATAATAGCAGTTATTTTAGCATTTTATTTCAAAAATTCTGGGTCTTTCAGTTACTTCTAGAGGGCTATTATCGGTATTCAGTGTGTTATGGAGCTTATAGGTTCCTTTGCTATGGAAAGTAATGATTGATTAGTAAGATAATAGTTTGCTGTTCAAGTGTGGATTCTTGGGTTTATTATTTATACTGTCGTTGTAGATTGGCAACGGGGATCTTCTTTCCAGTCTTGCTTCTTGTCAAGCAAGTTGGGATTGGTGCCTTGACTGGTCATTACTTAGCTTGGGTTTAGATGCATTGAAAATATACATTTTTTTCCGACTTTGATATATATTACCGCCTCAACTTTCTGTTAATATCTTAATACGAAAACTTCTATTAATCTAATACATGGTTTTTCTTGCCATTTCAGCCATATCTTCATGAATCTCGACACCAACATGCTATGAAAAGGGCAAGGGGTTGTGGGGGCCGTTTTCTTAATACAAAAAAGTTAGATAACAATTCCACCAATCCGACCTCAGAAAAGGAACCAAAATCCGGTACAACTGTTTCAACCCAATCCGGCAACTCGTCGGGTTCCGAATACTGGCCCACGAACTCCAATGGAAATTCTGATCAATACAGGCACATTTCACATGCTTCCTCCCATGGCAATATAAATGGTCATGGTCTCTCATCCATGCACCATTTTCAATCGACTGGTGGTGAGGGGGGAGACTGGTTTGATCAGGAGAAGGGGAGGGTGTTTGTGAATCAGGCCCCACGTGGGGCCGCTACTAGCAAATGAGAAGCCCCCGGTTATGGGGGTGGCGGGTCACTTCAGCGATGTCTTAAGCCCTAGTTTGGTGCTGTTTCAGCCAAGGTTTTTCTTGGGTTTTTTTGGGGCTGATTTTTTTCAAACGTGGTCGTTTTTGTTTTTTTTAGTAATTCTCTGGTTCTTCTATTCGAGAGGATCCCAAGAAGTAAAAAAAAGTTTGACAACGAGCTGGGAAAAGTTCACTGCAATAAAAAAACAAAAAAAAGACTGGCTGAAAAGCAGCTCCCAAACTAGGGTTTGGCTATGTTTCCTTCTGATCAAAAGGTGTTTCATGGAGGCAAAGCTGGACGATGGCCCATCCGTGATTGGGGGAACTCTCCTCTGGCAAATCATTCTTGGCTCTGGTTACTTTGTGTTTAGATAGGGTGAGGCGAAGGAGTTTGATACATAGGCTGTGGGCGAACTTGTCCCGTCTTCACTCTGCCATTAAGTTCTTTTCCCTGCACTTCACCCCAGTTTGTACATTAAAGTCTGTACCAATAGTTGTGAATTTGGAATCTTAAACAATCAAACATCTGACAAGTTTCAATTGTGTGGAGAGCTCTTTGTTTGTTTGAGACGAGAAATTTACATTGTAAAATAAATGTCTTTCGTGTTTCCACTGCTTAAGAGCTGGTTATCTGTGTGGTCCTTTAGGCCTTTACTATATATCTCCAAGTCGGCGATGTTAAGATGTTCCATGGCCATTGGACGGCATCTGGTTATATATCTCCAAGTCGGTGGAGCATTAAGACAGTCGCGAAGGCACAGCCTCTCTCTCTCTCTCTCTCTCTCTCTGTCTTCCAGCTGAACTTCGTACAAGTCCTGATTTCTAGCCTTTTCGTTGGTCCATGTGAAGCTGTATCTGTTTTCCTTTTGAATTGTTCAGTTTGTCACGATGCATTTGAACGCTTGTCCGGTGAAGTTTTGCTAAATCTTCTTCCATGTCATGGCAACGAGTTGTTGACTCAGATAGACCTTTTTGGCGTTTGGAGAAGGGTAAATTTCACTATTTATCCCAGTAGTTTGACAAGTTTTGCTTTGGTCCCTTTAGTTCCAATTTAAACAATTACGATCCTACAGTTTTAATCCAATTCCAATGTAGTCTCTCCATCAATATCGGTTAATGATTTGAATGAAAAAAAAACACACTTGAAAACTCATAGCCATTTTAAACCTTGGACAAAATACAAGAACCAATAGTGGTAAAATTAACTTTCAAAAAGGCCATTTGAACTTCACTTGCTCACTCTCTATCCAAATATCTGATGGTATTGACGAAAGGGTTACATTAGAACTAGATTAAACTTGCAAGATTTTAATTGTTCAAATTTAAATTATGAAACTAAATGTGCAGCTGTTGACTACACAGCCCGACGTGTTTATTACAAGCTTGTAGTTGAATTTGTGTTAAAGTTAATTGATCAAAAGTAGAAGTTAAAAAACATTAAAATTGAACTATTTAAAATTTTGATTTTTTTTTAACTTTTTATAATT
>CM018902.1:5908502-5911002 GCA_009663005.1 Actinidia chinensis
AACCAGGTTTGGACCCAAGTGCTTGAGTTGATTCTGCTGAAACCTGAGGTGAGTTAGATGAATCATGTGTGCCACAACCTGTTTCTGCTGTGTGCTCACACCTGAGCTAAACTAGGTTTGTTATCATTTTTACCACTGCAGATCAAGATGTTCGTTCCATGTTGAGAAGTACATTACAACTCTTAATACTTAAAACTTTGTTTGTGCATGAAAATATAATAATGAGCAATGATACGCTAATCATCTGTTTTTACCTTTTTCATTTACCTTCTGATGTGGCACATCTCACAACCACTAGTTCAGTGGTCCCACCAATCAAAGACTTATATCTAAAGGTTATTGGGTTATGCCATATCACATGGAAATAAAAAATGGTAATAACATGTGGTAAGCATAGCATTTTTGTATAATAATATTGCCACTACTGAAAAAATACCTATAAACATTTGCCACATTAACCAAAGCATTGTCAACAAGGAACGACTGAAAATTTACAGTGGAAATCATGAGATAGGATTTCTGGTTTTTAGTTTCATATCGTTTGCATTGAAGATAGAATCATATTGTGGGGTTGAGTGTTTCAGGAAAGGAGGAATGAAATCGAAAATAGACACCTACGGTGACTGAGTGACAGTTGACGGTAGTTGTTGATGCTTATCCCATTGTCAGGAAGGCAAAAATAGTGAGTTCGGTTGCCGGAGGTGTTTTTGAGAAGCAACTCTCTGACGGTCAGGTCAGGTGACCAGAGGTGTAAGGTAGAGAGAGAAAGTGCAAGCAATAGCTGAGATAGGCTAAATGTGCATACCCCTGAGAGCATAGGGCCTGGCCTTATATATTGTAGCTCGCGCATGCCTGGACGCGTTGTCATGTTATTGATAGACTGTAGCTCGGCACGTGCCATGACTTGCTGACTGCGTAGGCAGTTGACCCAGCCATGCCCTTAGGACCTGATTGGTAGCTCTATAGCAAGCTCCAGTGTAGTGGCCCCTCCAAGCTTGTTATAGAGCGACAACCCGTTAGCGTTCATTGCCCTAGCTTGACCAGAGTTGATGTTTGGTAGTGTCGACCGAGATTCGACGCAGCGACCCCACCGATCTTGCTATAGAGCGACAACTTGGCGGTGATGTCTGTCCTAGCTCGGTCAGAACTGGTACTTGTGTATTTTATCGCCTTACACATATCACTAGATCACTGAGTATGAATTCAATCAAAATATGAACAACTCAGCAGCTGAGGAACCTATAACTTGTACCCATTTCTCTTAAGTTTCCAAATCAAGAAGAGAACAATACGTTCAATTAAGTGCTGACGAACTTATAATTGTCTCCTTTTCCCAATCAAGAAGAGAAACAATACATTTAATTAAGTGCTGAAGAACCTATAATTGGGTACCATATCTCAAATTTCTAAACCAAAAGGAGAAAAATAAGCTCAATTTCCACTTCCATCGACAGAAATCGCAGAAACAAAAATTTGAACTCAAATTTTGCATAATCTAATGAGAGAGGGTCGGATACATAGATATACCAATTGACTGATTTTTCTGCTCCTGAAGTTCCTCCATTTCTCAAATCCGTAATCGAACAGCCTAGGGTAGAGGAAAAATGCGTCAACACTTCACAAAGAAACACACTAATTAAACATTAAGAGAGAGAGAGAGAGACCTTGCTTCTTCCCACCCACCTTTTTTTTTTTCTCTCCGCATTCTTGCCCGCTCCCCTGCCGAGTACCGAAAGAAGAACGTTGAGCGTGCTCGATTGGGTCCTTGACAGCTATTTTTCGCTGTGATCAAAGAAGATTCGAGAGAGAGAGAGAGTTGTATGTGTGTCTATGCGTGCGTGTGTATATATATACTAGTGGGGTATGCATCTCATGACACTAGAGTAGTATTCTAAGTGCAAAATTGAAAATAAAAAATAGAGGCATAGCCAAAATCGAAAATTTTCAAAAAATGTATAACAAAGTTACCGAGGGATAATTTAAATAAACAAATGTTGCAATGAGTTACTATTCATCACATTCACTAAGGGGCCAAAAGTCGTGAAAAAAAAAAAAATTGTGTTAAAAGGAGTTAAAAAAAGTTACAAAGCGGGTAAAATCGAAAAAAAAAAGGTGATATATGAGGCTTTACTATTCACTCCATTCCTACGGGGCGCAAATCGCGAAATACGCCGTGCTATGCATGGGCGAGGTTAAAATAAACAATCCAATACCAAGGGAACCTAATCTATGAGTTAATGTGAGTAGGGCAAATCGGCGAAAAATTAAGATGAGCAAAATCAAAAAATAAATGGTGTAAATGAGTAATATGATGGGGGCAAACTCGTGAAAAAAAATGGTAAAAAAAATGGTGGAATGAGTAATGTGAGTAGAGGCAAAATCCAAGAAAAAATAACAAGTAGGGACAAAATCGAAAAAAAATATGGTAGATGATTTACTTATCTGTAGGGCGCCAAATCCGAAATTTTTTATTTTTATTTATTATTCCAGCGCCGGCCCC
>CM018902.1:5983502-5988502 GCA_009663005.1 Actinidia chinensis
ACATCATCATTACATTCTTTCTTTTTCCTTTTTTTTCTTTAACTTTTTCCCTTTTCCTTTTCCTCTTTCTTCGGCCGTTGGATTTTTGTCATTTTAATTAATAAAATTGCAACTTTATTAATCCCCTCTACCTTTTTTAAGGTAATGATTTTATTTAAAAAATTTTCTTAATTTTAAGCCAAATTACTAATCTTTCAATGATAACCCAAAATATAAAAAATCGTGGTTATTACAACATACATACAAGCAGTGTGTATGTTTTGGTGTGTTACAACGCGCGGAGGTATTAATCGAGGAGAAAGAAAGGATTAAGAAAAGTTTGGGGGGATAGAGTTGCTTGTGAGATGGTATTTATGGCAAAAAAACCCATTACGCTCGCCCATTGTGAGATATTGAATCTAGTTGATTCATTGGGTTAATGAGAGAAATAGTACTCATATTTTGAAGGTTTTAAACGCGTTTACTAAGGAATTATGTGTACTGAAAAAAGTTTGTGCCTAGCTTCCGTTATCAATCTAACTGGATGAAAGAAAATTGACTTAATTTCTCAGATACTCCCAAATTAATATCTTTTGTCACTTTTATCATTTTATTTAAAAAGTAAATTATATTGACAATTTTAATTATTTAATTGTATCACTTACACTCCTTCTATTTCTAATACGTGTGAAATAGTGATAAAAATCGATCACATGTTGTCCATGTGCTTTAATTATATGCCTTTTATGTCCAAAATATCTTTTTTTATTAAAAATAAGTCAACACTTTATATAAGGGCTATGCTTGCTCCCACAATGGGTGCATAAAGCTTATATATGGAGTATTGACTTATTTTTCACAAAAAATAATAATATTTTGAATATAAGGGTATTTAATTGAAGTACTTGAATTATCACTATTTTAAATAGATTAGTAACAGAAGGGGTGTAAGTGATATAATTAAATAGTTAAGCAAGTCAATATAATTCACTTTTTAAATGAGAAGGTAAAAGTAACAGAAATAGATTGTTTTTGGAGTGTCGAGAAATTAAGCCAAGAAAATTAACTAGTTCAACGACTAAATAGATGGAATTGATAGTTGAGGGACTAAATAAGTAAAATCTGTATAATTTAGAAGATAAAGGTATAATTAACTCTAATTGGCGTGAAAACAAGCCTATTGAACTTCTCGGAACAAGGACTATACCACAAATTCATAATTATGGTTGACGAACAAACGTGAAAGATAAGAATGAAAAACTCTAGTTTTCTTTGTATTTGCCATTAGCTTATTCCAATTCCCAAAACCTTAATGATAACTTCTGAATTTTAACTATTTATTTTAATTTTTTTTTAAAAAAAAGTCTAAATGGTTATTCTAATTTCCAAAACCTTAATGGTATTTGCGGTGTTACCCTTACATTTACATTATTTTTATTTCTGCCCATTAGACTTTTGCATTTTGGCCCTCTTCGGGTAGTGATTTTTTTTTCTTTCCGGACTTCCACTTTTGTAGAAATACACTATTTTATTTTTTGTTATGATAAAATTATGAAACTATTCTTGCAAATTTGTAGAAAACTGTATTAAGAATTGCTAAATAAAATATCTTTTTTGTAATTTTGTATAATAATATTATTTATTTTTTTTGTAAAGTAAAATCTGAAAATCACTTCTCTTTTATCTTTTAAGCATTTTGTGACCCTATTTTATAAATGCATTGTGAAGTTCATCGTGAGATAGAAATCATCGAGAGAACGTTTTCTCAACAATATAACACCAAGGACTACAAATTTATCTCGTATCTCGTTGCATCTGCGGAAAACAAGTAAGAATTTAAAAGTGGGGCAGAACCATAAATAAGAATAGTATTGGGAAATATCCAAAATGCACCACAATATAAGGGCCTCTTTGAAAATATTCAAACTTTGAACCATTTGCGTGTAATGTATAATATTCGTCGCGTGCCTGCTTTGTCCGGTAAAGTTGGATCCATTCTCATTTCATTGTTTTTTCCATGCTTAGCTGGCAATTTCTGTAATTTACATATATGCCCCAATGCTCCTCCCAAAACCACAAAAGTATCATAGGAGTCTTATATTTCAGTATTTTTTATTAACATTTTGTTTGACATAAACCGAATTCTAATTTTGGACTGCAACAGTGCAACTTAAGTATTTTGAAATTTTGTTTTGGGCCCATTTTGATGATCAAAACCGTTTATATTATATATCTCATCGAAAACTATAGTATTGTACAAGATCAAATTTGTTGGATATAGATCAATCGTCGTTCAGCGTCAATTTATATCAAAATAAATGTGTATAATTCTATATTTCATACTTATTTATTTAGTTATAAAACAATGTTGAACAGGTATCAATTTATATCCAATTAATGTGAATTTTTATAATATTAATTTTCATGACGAAATCTATAATATGAATGTTTGGACCGTTAAAATGGGCAAAAATTTCTTGGATTGCACAGTGCTATCCAAATAATTCAACTTCATAAAAGCTGGTTTGATTTTGTTATATTAATTCTCCATAATATAATCATTTTTTAAACGCAAAAACAATCACCAATTGGCGATAAATTTTTTTGACATGCATAAAACGGGATGGTGATAGAAATTCAGTAATATAGAATTTTGCATTTCCTTGACATTTTCTAAACTTCTCTTTGCTATTTTCCCACGTTTATTACTTCTTATTCTTCTAGATAGCTCTTTAACAGTTTTCGAATTTCTTGTTTTTTTGCCAAAAAAATGAAGAAAATATAATTTGAAAATAAAGTGTTCAATAATAAACACCAATAAATTTTGTAGTAAAAAGTAAATTTTAGAATCATGGAGGGACAAAAGAAAAATTTTAAGGTAATATTTAAATAGGGGTATTGTGAGAAAAGAAAATAAGGCATATCTATTTTTATTGCTATACTTAGAAAAGGAAAGTGCATCCCTAAAGACACTTTTGTCATTGTTGCCTTCAAAATTAACGTTGATTACATCTAATTGACTACAAGAGAAATTTTGATAATAGTTTAAAAGATAAAGAAGATCAGTGTTATTTCATAAATTATGAGAGAAACGATATAGGTTTTTTTATTGTCCTTTTTCTCGTGTGAAAGCAACAAATTGAGTCTCCCCCTTGTTAGGACACGCACATCATGCTTGACAGTTGACAAACAAACGCCTATCTATTGTCATGCTGATTAAAAATAATTTAAGAAGCATAATTTTAATAATTTATTTTAAAAAATTTACCTTTTGAAATTTTCAATTGGCAACTACTATGGATAAGATTAAGGGGCGGCTGGGTGGGGGGGCGATTAGTATTTTAAGTTTCCAAAAAGTCATAACTTTGTGGTACTATTAGTTATTAAAAAATTTAAATTATACAAGTTCACCATTCCGAAATGAAAATTTGTTCGTTGTTTTATGTTTGAATTAGGAATCCTATGCATATAGATTTGTTCTCTCAAAATTAAAATTCGTTCCCGCAACTAGCCGGCGACTGCCGAAAGTTTCAATTTTTCTATAGTTGGTCCACTAAATAACCTTTTGATACATACAGAAAAGTCAAAACGTAAAGCTAACCCACTACCTGGGATTAGGGGGCGGCTATTCACGGGTACCCAAGATTCACGGAACCAAGACGGCAAGACTGAGTCCATCAAGACTCGGTTCCTTGTCTGAAATGGACTGCCGCCGCTGCTTACCTAACTAAGAAACCTGACCATGGATGGGGGGGTACACGGTTACTGCTCGGGTTTTTTTTTTTGCCTACACTCAAAGTAAAATATGGACTAATTTTTAAAATGTATCATAGTATTTAAGACAAATTATAGGGCAATGTGTTTGCTAACGGGTGGGGAAGGGAAA
The DNA here is from genome assembly GCA_009663005.1 of Actinidia chinensis. NCBI lineage: Eukaryota > Viridiplantae > Streptophyta > Magnoliopsida > Ericales > Actinidiaceae > Actinidia > Actinidia chinensis. The sequence continues at coordinate 5,987,368 of CM018902.1, forward strand.
GGAGATTGGATTAGGAGTCCGTGGGGCTCATAATACCGGTTTGGTTGGCAATGTAATGGACGGAAGCAATAGTCAGACCGGACACTACTAAGCCCACCATTTGTGTAGGATTGTTAATACCATGGGCCTCGTTTGTTTTGCCAGACTGGACAAGGAGTCTCAGGACGAAATAGAACCTACAGACTGGACTGGACTGGACTCGTTGTGACTACTTGCCCCCGTTGATATATCGTTGTGTAGCCGTGTTTTCTCCGGACAAAACTCTGGATAAGTGGTTAGTTCACGTCTGTGCCCATGTGCGTTTGCTAAGGCAATCGGACCTGGACAAATGAAGGAATGACCACATACCAATTCAATTCTTTTTGGATAAACCAAGCTTTCTTTTTTAAAAAAGGAAACGGCTTTATGAAAAAACGATTTTTTTTAAGATAACGAGTTGTAGTTACATTGTTTTAAAAATAATTTTAAAAATATGATTTTGAAAAAAATAACACTTTTTTTAGAAAAAATAACTTAATTTTTTATTAAAAGAAAATGTTATATTTTTTTAAAATGATTCTCATAAAATATATATTTCAAAATTGTTTTGTTTAATATTTTTTTGATTAAATATTTTAAAAAAATATTTTTTTAGGAAAAAAATGGTTAATTTTCAAAAAAAAAAAAAACACTTTGTTTATTCAAAAAAAATAGAAAAATAAAAAATTATTTAATAAAAAATTAAAAAAAATAATAAAAACTAATAATAATAAAAAAATGAAAGAGGACGCGAGGCGGAGAGAGAGGGAAAATCTTCAATGTGTAAGGGCAACAGATTAGTAATTTTACATATTAGTAAGACTCTCAGGCTAGTCCGTGGGACTGGGACTAGTTGTCCCAACCCCCAACCACGGACAGAAAAGTCACACATATATCGGACTATTAGTCCGTCGGACTAATAGTCCGGAGTCATTTTTTGAAACAACGCCGGACTGGACTGGACTCGTGTCCAAGTCCAGGACTAATTCCCAACAAACAAACATGGCCATGGGGGATTAACAATTCCCCCTACTCCTAGGTCTCAAATAAGATTTTTACCTTAATAATTTGTATATTATATAAAATAAGGGTAAGTATGAAAAAGTTCATGAAAAAA
>CM018902.1:6171301-6173801 GCA_009663005.1 Actinidia chinensis
AAGGAGATAGTACACATATATCTAAAAACTTAATTAATTAATTGATCATTTGAAATTCTTTAATATTCTTTTAAGACCCGTATTGTCTGAATTTTTTGGCTATGAATTTTTTAGCTATGCTTCGACTAAAAAAAATTATTTTTTTTTTGTCCATATGACCTATTTTTTTGGTCGTGTTTTTACATTTTTAGTGTTTTTTTTTTAAATTTTATAAAAAAATTATATTTTCAGACTCGAATCAAAAAAGTATAAAAATTTTGATTAATGCTAAAAAAGTTTATTAAAAATAAAAAAAAAAATCAAAAATCAAAACAGTTAAAAAAATTTATCCCAAACAGGGTCTAAATCGAACAAAAATACTTTATTACTCTACCCAATCAGATAAAATCAATTAATATTGTAGGGAATTTCAACTATTGCTAGCCTATAGCTAGCAAATTGCTAGTACGAAGAGAGATGGGATGTTACCCCTCACACGGTCCTTGATCTATCGGTTCTTGATCTCACACGCTACACCTCTCTCACGCACGGTACACTTCTCTCTCTGTCCATTCTCTCTAACTCTCACACGAATCAAGAAGAGAGATGGGATGTTCTCTGCACAAAAATCATTTACGATAAAAATTATTAAATTTTAAATAAAAACACAATTATCATTGCAATGAGAGGGGACATTTTATTAAAGGCAAACGTAAAGGGCGGTTATTGTAATTTACCCAATAATCAATCCCAATAAAAAAGCTAACATTTGCTTATCTAAGCAAACAAGTCATCAGGTCCCTATCCCTCTTAAATAAGGCCACAAAATTGGTGACCTCAACTGCTAAATTGTGCACAGCCACACATGGGAATGGACCCCTATGAACTATTCTCTTCCATTTTGATTTGCAAAATCTAAAGAGCCTTTACCTTCACACCCTCACCCTCACCTCACAGATCTACCTCTCGTGTCATGTTTCCAAACCTAGGAATCATAGAGCTGTAAACCGATCATGTCTCCAAACCTAGAAATCACATATCTACCTCTCCACTCCGAACTCCATCCAACACCGTCATGGCCAAAACCCCTAGCAACTCCGCTCAAAATTGGAGTCGATAGTTGCACCCGTGGACGACTAGCAATGATTGGCCAAAAGTGGTTTTGGAGTAGGGGAAAGTGATTTTCCAGCCTATGGACGGTACTGATGGCATTTTTCTGGCGGGGAATAAGGTAGATGATTGGTGGCTCCAGAGAGAAGAAGGAGATGAGTCTTCAAAGTAACCCGACATCCAAAATCCAAATTTGAAGCGAACGAACTGAACAAATTTCGAGTTTTCGATGGCCAGATCTGAGCTTTGGCAGTTCAAAATTTGAGATCCACAAGTCTATGAGTTGTAAACTATTGAGTTTTTGTTTGATTCTCCATTATAACGGAGTGTAACGCCCTTACAGCGTATAAAATGGCGCCCGATGTTACTATTACGTAATGGCCGTTACAGCCCAATTTTTAGTTCTATCTTGTGAAACCCTAGAAATCGAGCCCCTAATTGTTTTTGGGGTTTGAATTCGGGGCGGGGATCCCCGATACCTATTAGGGGCGGGGATGGGGGTATAACAAAATTTTCGTCGGAGATCGGGGTTTAAAAAATTTTTGGGAATCAGGACGGGATACCAACCTCTGTCCCACAAGAAAGTTGGAAAGGAAATTCGCAATTGTATCAACAACATCCAAGAAAGAAACATGGCATTAGAATGAAAATTTTGTCAAATGCCAAAAATAAAATGTACGAGCTCAAACAAGCTATACAAAACAGCAAAAATTTGTTCAAGAGACCAGAATATTACAAATTAAGAGCAAAAAGATGGTCTAAAGTTCGGACAAAAATTGGGATAAATTTTCTAATGAACTACTCCTCGAGGAAATTCTCCCCCTCATCTTCAACGCCTTCAACCCCCTCAGCCATAATGCCTTCGACTCCAGCAAGCTCGTTTCCCTGGGCCACGATAGTATTGCCTTCCTCCCCTTCAGCTAGTTAAGTGGCATATTCTTCTTTATTGAAATTGGGAGGAGGATCGGAGGATAAGCCGTCAGAGGATCAGGAAGCTCGATTGATGGAGCTAGAGCAACCCAAGCAAGATGATCAAGAGGAGTTTTGAGCTCCTTCAGGCAGGAGAGCCAGCCTTCTTGGAAAATACCAAGTCGAAGTTCGGCGAGCTACTTCTCATAAGTATCACTAGCTCGCTCGAAGCCCAGATCAAAGACCTTCCGATACACTTCACCACAGGCCACTTTTTGGAGATCGGCCACTTCCTACTGAGCCTGATTCCTTTGCCCAGTAGCGATCTTAGCCGCGAGGCGAGCGTTAGACAATTCAGCCTGAGCTTGCTTCAATTCATTCTCTAGGCCGTGGATCTTTTGATTGGCCTTCTTCATATCCATGACATGCTTCTTTAGATGGGCAGAAAGGGCCATAGCTCGCTGAAAAAGCTGCAAAATGAATGAACATGACAAAATCACTA